>JAVTVY010001820.1:0-36548 GCA_036873755.1 Hanleya hanleyi | reverse complement strand
AGTATATCCCCAAATAATCCATATGACACGTATGGGTTATAAGTTACACTAAAAACTACTTAGTCGTCAAGTTTATTGTGCAGAATTTGACTAGTTGAAAAGTGGGATTTATTCCGGCTTCGCCTTTAACAGATTACACGATACTCGGGCGAATAAACGTCTTCAATAGTTACCTTACAACAAAAACGGCGACAATACAGTTTTCAATCGAGATTTGACAGAACGGTGATCGAGTGATCTTCATAAGTACAAGTCGTGGGGGATGCAACAGTAGCAGTCTGGTGATACTTTTTGCCAAATAAATGCGATGACAGCATTACGAATGAATATGGGGAGCTACATAACATTATTCCACAACCACCATTGCCTATGGCCAATAAATGGTATAGAGATCTAATTGTCAGTCAATATTTATTGATGACCAGTTCCCTCACCAACAAAATTGTGAACTACTTATCTTGCTGTTTGTTATCATCATTATTTGGAGAGAACAGGGTGTCACTTCCGGTATCCATCAATGAATAGAATAGAACAGAACCTTTATTTGTACAGTTTTACCTGTTGATGGGTTAATGTGTACAGGACCATGGGCTAATGTGTACAGGACAATTGGCCCACCGTGACTCTGTGAAGAAAGGGGGAAGTAGGGATTAGAGGGTATATGGTATCATAAAAGCAGTTCTGGCCAGTTAACGGCGATCCAGGGGGAACACCACCACCCTCCCCAACTTCAACCTGCGATAATTCAAGTCCTGATAAACGAATAATTATATTGCATTAAATATCCTAATAGACATATAATTATATGGCATTACTACTCGGGCATGTAGTACGGTATATTTTGCTGAATGATAAGGCCAAAAAAGTGTGCAGACGGCCTGAAAGGCAATGGGGGAAATGTTTTGAAGCTTCAAGGGCTCTTTTTTGTTTTTGTGTATGTATGTTTGTATGAACGTGTTCAGCCGTTCTGGATCACATTTTATCGCACTAAACTATCTATGTATTCAATCTATCTGTCTAGCTAGCTATATATCTGACAAGGTAGAAGAGTCGTTAATGAGCTCGATCATGCGTCAAAAGGAGTCCATATTATTTTCTCTGTTGGCCTTAGCTGCGTCAATTTATGCTTCACCGTTGAACTGTCCAAGATATACGCGTGGTGCAGCGTGGGGAGTCGTCACAGGTTGTTACAGTGAAGATTGAGTCTGAAGATATTCCCGTCTAAGTGCAAGTTATTGTTTCGATGATGGATATTCTTCAACGATATTCCTTTCAACCTAAAAAAAACCCGCAAAAGGTTAACATGACTGGCACAAAGTGTAGGCTAGATATGCTCGGTCCAAGAAAACAATGAAAGCCCCATCCCCCTCCACTACACACTTTGTCTTGCATACAATATGAGCAATAATTGCCCAGGAATTTCACATCACATTTTTCAGTAACATAATGACACGGTTGTATAAACTTTTTACTTCTTTTTTTATTTACTCCATTCTAAATTCTGCAAATTGGAAGAAAAGTTGCCCTTTAAAAACATGTATACATCTAATAAGAAACGTATCATTGTGAAAAAAAAAAAGAAAAAAGAAAAGAAAATCAGTTCGGTGTCCCATTTATAATTTAAATTGATAAATCTATTTTATGAAGGATGTTTTTTTTCTTTGGAAATGTGTATTTCCATGCTCAAGATATGTTGTCGAGAAAATTTGTCTTGTGACCTGCACTCGTATATAGTTCCCCCTTCCAAGACAAATACACAAAAACAGAAAGGTTATAGATATATTTGTATTCCGTATACTACGTACGACATCGATATTGAATATTTTTAACATCAGATTCTGTTTCATAATAAGGGGTGTTGCAGTACATAGGTCCGTATAAAATGAATTTCGAATGAATTGTATTGTACTAATACACTCGTTATGAGCTGAGTACAACACAACGGAATAAATGAACAACATATATATACACGTATAAAATGAAGTCTATTCCACAATCATAATATTCGGATTTCTTTTCTCCATAAATCATGGGGCCCTCCGACTAAAGTGTCAAATTGCTCATCGTTATGCGCGGCCAGTGACAGGCCGGTATATAAAAACGAGGCTGATATGACGTCACGAGTAATGCATATTCATTTTCATCAAACCTACTCCTGACGCACGGTAAAAAGTGGCTACCGAGGAACTAACTGAAAACTTAGTATCTTTTGAGGAATGCGAAGGGAATGTAAACAAGCAAAATTCGGATGCAATGGGTTTGAAGGGGGTTTATAAGGAAACAGAATCCCACGAATTGGCGGTATACAATTCAGAAAGCTTAGGAAGATATGATGGGGACGATTTGGAAGATGTAGAAAATATTGTTTTTAAAGGGAGAATGGCAAAGTCTCTTCCCTTCTGGCAATCATTCACAACAGATTCTGTCGTGCTGAATATTGTTGAAAATGGCTATAAATTACCTATGAGGGAAACTCCTGAGTCTAAACTGATGAAAAACAATAATTCAGCTTTGAAAGAGAACGAATTTGTAGCAGAGTCTATTCTTAACTTGTTGAAAATTGACCGTATTGAAGAATTAGTTTCTCCGGCAACTTTGACCAGCCCGCTCACGGTTTCTACCAACAAAGAGGGTAAGAAAAGGTTAATTTTGGATTTAAGGTATTTAAATCTTCATCTGTTCA
Organism: Hanleya hanleyi; assembly: GCA_036873755.1. Classification (NCBI taxonomy): domain Eukaryota; kingdom Metazoa; phylum Mollusca; class Polyplacophora; order Lepidopleurida; family Hanleyidae; genus Hanleya; species Hanleya hanleyi. The sequence continues at coordinate 33,865 of JAVTVY010001820.1, read as the reverse complement.
AGAGAAAGTTTAAATGCGAAGATTTGAACGTGGCAAAACATTTTGTAAACAAGGACGACTTCATGTTCAAGTTCGATCTTAAGAGTGAGTACCACCACGTGGAAATTTTCCCTCCACACCGACAATATTTGGGATTTAGTTGGACTTTTAGAGGGGGCGGTGTCCGTTATTTTCAGTTTGCCGTCCACGCTTTCTGCCTTTCGACGGCTCCATTTTGTTTTCACGAAACTGCTCAGACCTCTAGTATGTAAATGGAGAGGGGAAGGTAAGAAAACATTGATATTTATCGATGATGGTTTAGCAGTAGCAAGCAGTTTGGAAGAAGCAGAACAAGCATCTGCTGAGATGAAATCGGATTTAATTGAATCGGGTTTTGTATCTCATCCAATCAAAAGCGAATGGTCACCCGTGCAGCGTATCACTTGGCTGGGGTGTATCATAGATTCGGTACAATTCAAGTTTTTCATACCAGAGGTAAGAATTTCTAGGTTAAAAAATGTTATTAGTGAGACAGTGGGTAAGGAATGGGTACCCGTGAAAGTATTAGCCACCATAGCTGGGCAGCTGATTTCCATGCAAATCGCTGTAGGAAATTTAGTCAGACTAATGACTAGGAATTTGTACAGGGCCATTGAAAGTAGTACTTCCTGGTTTGCCAAGGTAAAGTGTTGACGAAACAGTGACGAGGGAGCTGACATTTTGGCTTGAGAACATAGACCGCCTCAATGGTAAAGAGCCTAGACAAGGCAAAATGGAATTTTGTCAAGTGGTTTATTCAGACGCATCGGGTCAAGCTTATGGTGGGCAGTTGTTGTCCAAAGACTCAAATATCAAAATAGTTAGAGGAAACTTTAGTGAGTCTGAGAAATGTAAAAGTAGCACTTGGCGAGAGTTAAAAGCAGTGCTAGAAGTATTATTGGGGTTGTTTAATGTGACCAATTGCCATCTTAGGTGGTATACGGATAACCAAAACGTGAGTCGCATTGTGTATATCGGTAGTACAGTGCTCGAACTACAGGATTTGGCTGTAGAGATCTTCAATGTGTGCAAAAGTCGAAACATACAGTTACATGTGGAATGGGTCCCTAGAGCACAAAACACAGAAGCAGATTTGCTAAGCAAACAGGTTGACTTTGCTGACTGGTTTGTGGCAGATTGGGTGTTCAGATGGATAGAATCCCTTTGGGGGCCACACACTGTAGACAGGTTTGGGGGCCACACACTGTAGACAGGTTTGGGGGCCACACACTGTAGACAGGTTTGGGGGCCACACACTGTAGACAGGTTTGGGGGCCACACACTGTAGACAGGTTTGGGGGCCACACACTGTAGACAGGTTTGGGGGCCACACACTGTAGACAGGTTTGGGGGCCACACACTGTAGACAGGTTTGGGGGCCACACACTGTAGACAGGTTTGGGGGCCACACACTGTAGACAGGTTTGGGGGCCACACACTGTAGACAGGTTTGGGGGCCACACACTGTAGACAGGTTTGCCACACACTACAATGCCAAGTTAATGAGGTTCAATTCTGAAACATGGGTTAAAAACACAGAGGGGGTGAATTCTTTTGCACAAAACTGGAAGGGTGAGAATAATTGGCTGGTCCCTCCACCTCGGAGGATAGCTGAGTGTGTACACAAACTGTGCAACGAAACTGCAACGGGTACACTTATTATACCACTTTGGCGTTCGGCCAACTTCTGGCCATTGATTTGCCAGGATGGCATTCACTTCAATAAGTTTGTTGTGGACTGGAGAGAATTACCAGTCGGACAGAATGTACTGTGCAAAGGCTACGCTAGAAACAACATGTTTGGTGGAAAGGTCTTGCCATTCCGTATGCTAGTGGTGAGATGTGATGGAGCTATAAATCGCTCAAAATGGCTACTGAGGGGTTTTTGCTCATCCACAACAGGTTCCTGTGTATTCTGCAGATGAAATGTTTTGATATTGCTCGAGTGACCTAGAGAGTGGTCCATAGAAGCAGAAGAGAGTATCGGCTTGTGTGACAGAGGGTCTTGTAAATAAACTGGAGGCTGTGGTGGTTCACGCAAAGGCGGATGGAACTGTGAAAAACTACAACAGAGGATTTACTAAATGGCTGGAGTTCGCATCCACCAAAACTGAAATTGAAGCCTTTCCAGCCACTGTTCAGGGCATTGTGTTGTACTTAACCCATTTGATTGACTCTAAAGTTTCTGTCAGCGTTGTGAACAATGCGGTTTACGGTATTAAATGGGCACATGACATGGCCGGTGTGGATAGCCCAACAAATAATGCGTTTGTTAAGATTGTTCTAGATTCCGCTAGGAGATTACTGAGTAGGCCAAGAAATCCCAAGGACAATATAACAGCTGAAGAACTTTCATGTTTGTGTGAAAAGTTTAAGACACCAAATTCTTTGACAGACATTCGAGACATTTGCATGTGTGTTATTTCATTTGCGGGGTTTCTGAGGTACGACGAGCTAAGTCACATAAGAATGAGTGATGTTAAAGTTTTTGACAAGCATATTGAGTTATATATCGCTAAAAGCAAAACGGATCAGTTGAGAAATGGTAATACTGTAGTGATATCTGAAACTAATTCGGTAGCATGCCCCAAGTCGTGGTTGAACAAATATCTGAGTATGGTTCAACCTGGAGCAGAACCATTTCAGTTTTTATTCAGACAAATACAGGTCTCTAAAGGTCGAGCCAGGCTTGTAAGTAGTGGTAAACCGAGAAGTCATCAAGGCTAAGTTCGCTGCTGTTGTTTCGGATATATGTCGGATAGGTCTCCATTCCCTGCGCTCCGGCGGAGCCAGCGCTGTCTGTAAGGCCGGAATTTCCCATCAGGAGATTAAATCTCATGGGCGATGGAAATCTGATACAGCCAAAGATCTTTATATCAAAGAATCACTTCAAAATCGACTAAACATCACCCAAAATCTTGGTATCTGATCTTTCTTTCGACCTTCCCTGTCTTTGGAATTCTAAGTTTGGTCTGAAGTGTGCTCAATAAACCGGCTGCAAGCCGCCTTTCACCTAAATGGGAGTTTCAAGTCAGTGTATGAGCTATCGATTAGTGGAGCGTAAACATGTGTTTTCTTGCGGCACAGCGTGAAGTCAGAAAAAAATGTTTCAGAGGCACGCCAATCATGCCAGTGGGCGGAGTTTGACCCAGAAAGAAAGAGTGGGTTTTGATTGGCTTATGTGGCAAGCACATGGCACAAGGATGTGAGAGAAGCGGCGTGGCTTCATTCTAGGCGCGCAGCGCAGAGAGTACAGTGCCTCAGCGCTTTTGTGCGAGTTTTCTCTAAATTTGAGATTTTTTTTTTTTTTTTTTAATTCAGGTTATCACCACGACTTAGCGCACTTGGTAGGATGGATAAAATAATAACAGTAATAATAATAACAGCACAAAATGTATCTATGGATTTCTTTTGTAAACAAAAATGTGGATCCAGGTGTAACCTTAACCTCTCAGGTGAAACTTGTACAGCAGTAGAGTTGGGGTGTCTCTATCGGTGAGAGAGCACGTTTCCCAGAGTTTTTGGCCTTTGTAATGGAGGGTTTTCTCTCTGCAGGTTTTTCGTGTCGGGCTGCAAGTTGCACACCAGGTGACTTTATCTTCAACACGCGAAAATTTTATAACATTATCAAGAAATGTACGGGTGAAATTTCATTGTGGTATATTGTGAATACCAAAACGTAAGACGGCTATGCGAGATATAACTTTTCATGTTGTATATTATAATTATTAGATATATTGTAAATGTATCAGCATAACCGTCCTGTATGACCCCAAGCACTGTACTCAAGTCTCTGTTGCTCAATAAACCGGCTGCAAACCGCCGCCTTTCACCTAAATGGGAGTTTCAAGTCAGTGTATGAGCTATCGATTAGTGGAGCGTAAACGTATTGTATGTGTGCACGTTCCATTTTCGCCTAAAGGACATCGCACGCTATTGCGGCCTTTTGGCCCCCTTTTCAACTTTTGCCAGTCCGACCATTACAAATCGCGTGACTTGAGTGAGATTGAGTGGACTGCCAAATATCTTACAAGTGTTGCTGCATGAGTAAGGCCACACTGTTCTCAGTCAGCGTTTCACATTAAACTGGCGAGGCAAATTGAAACTTAATTAATCTAAAAAAGTGGATTCGTCGATGGCAGATCGTTACATGTTAATATTTGCACCAGCTATGTATATATTATATCACGACGTGTACCACGAATATCAATGAAAACATAATATCATCCGACAATAATACACACCTTGCCGCAAAAAAAAAAAAAAAAAAAAAAAATCCAATCGAGCCGAGCCTGGTATCATCACAAATCTACCCCTATAATGCGCCGGTGACTTCAAAAATAGCGCGCTTTTATCCATTACACTACCGCGCAATGCGACAGGTCTGCTAACCTTTATTATCTCATTTAATGTTCAGCACTCCACGTGAGTAGTATATATTACTGATTTAAACGCGCATTGACCTCATTATTTGTTCCCCCGGGTAAAATTTGAGGTGGAACTTGGTCATGGGAGGAAAACTACCTCAAACACAGAAGAATTCCAATCTAGGGGAAGGTAACTCTGGGTGACTATAGTTCCGGCAAAGGGCCCCTGGGAATGTATTCTTCCGCGGTGATGTGGTCTGGCGGTGATGCGGTCGCCGGAAAAAGCTTCCGCAGAGAAAAAGTAGTCCCCAGACTTCAAATACGCTGCATGGTCCGATTGGGTCGAGTGAGGTATCGAAGTGAAGCATTCGTGAAGGGGCATCCATGGGTGGGTGCATGTAAAATTAGGATTTTTTCCCGAAACTATAAAAAGCGGAACACGGACTTAACCCCTAAAATATGGGAAAACACCTATCAACCCTAGCCAAAAGGGCTAATATCGGTCCCCGCGCTTATTGGGACCTGCCTATCAAGTCAATGGGGTGGGTGTATGTAAAATTAGGATTTTTTCCCGAAACTATAAAAAGCGCAATAAGGACTTTACCCCGAAAATAGGGGAAAACACTTATCAACCCTAGCCAAAAGGGCTAATATCGGTCCCCGGGCTTATTGGGACCTGCCTATCAAGTCAATGGGGTGGGTGCATGTAAAATTAGGATTTTTTCCCGAAACTATAAAAAAGCGGAATACGGACTTTGCCCCTAAAATAGTGGAAAACACCTATCAACTCTAGTCAAAAGGGCTAATATCGGTCCCCGGGCTTATCGGGGCCTGCCTATCCAGTCAATGGGGTGGGTGCATGTAAAATTAGGATTTTTTCCCGAAACTATAAAAAGCGGAATACGGACTTCACCCCTACAATAGGGGTCTGTATTATACAATATAAGGGAAAATGCCTGTATGGGGGGAGGGGTGGTCAAATTTTTTGGTGGGCTTTACTATGGCTTTGTGGGGTCTCGTTTCTCTCGTCTCGCCAAGAAAATGACAATGGGAAGGGACCCGGAGCGAATCGGTGAAATTGTTGAGGAAAGTACCGGGTAGGCCTGTATATAGACCTATAGGCTGGCTATATGGGGGTATAGGTTCAACCTGGGAAATTCACACACGTTCATTGTGGTATGGGTTGCTTGGATTTGTTTTTCACGTCTAGTCATTTAGAACACGATGGGAAGGGTCTCGGAGCGCAACGGTGAAATTTTTGGAAAAGTACCATATAGCCCATATAGTCCCATACTGGCTATATGGGGATATAGATTCAACCTTGGAAATTCACACACGTTCATTGTGATATGGGCTGTTTGGATTTGTTTTTCACCTCTCGTCATTTAGAACATGATGGGAAGGGTCTCGGAGCGAAACAGTGAAATTTTTGAAAAAGTTCACCGAGGCCTAGGTAGGCCCATAGGCCTATACTGCATGGCTATGGGGTATAGGCCCATACGGGGTGGACGTTTTGGGGTCTAGGTGAGTCCCTAATGATCCTATGATGTCGTATGAGGTCTTATTTTGAAGCTCTCGTGAAGGAGCATCTGACTGGGCTAATGGTTCGTCCGTGTTCAATAGTCTGCGCATGCGCAGTTTGGCCGTAGTATAGAAAGCGGGCATGTTGGGGGGTATGTGGGTGTATGTTTGGGGTAGAGATGGACCGCTATGGGTCCGAATGGGTCGTGGAAGGTGTCAAAGTGAAGCTTGTGTGGGTTAGAGTCAGAATGGTGTGTTTTTAAGTGCAAGTCGCGTCAATCTGCGCATGCGCAGTTGGTTGTAGTAAGTAAAGTGGCCATTTTGGGGCAGTACAGGAAGGTATTTGGGGTCGAGAAGGTCCGAATGCGTCCTGGAAGGTGTCATCTTGTAGCTCTCGGGGTGTAGACCCCGATTTGAGGGCTGCCCACGTCACCTGGGACGTCATCGGTGACGTCATCAGTACGAGTAGTAGCGAAAGTGGGCATTTTAGGGCACTGAAGGATGATATTTGGGGTAGAGAGGGACCATCTTTGGTCCGAATGTGTCTAGGGAAGTGTCATGTTGTAGCTCTCGGGGTGTACATCCCGATTTGAGGGATGTCCGCGTCATCTGTGACGTCATCGGTGAGGTCATCAGTACGAGTAGTAGCGAAAGTGGGCATTTTAGGAAAGCGCAGGAAGGTATTTGGGGTAGAGAGGGACTATCCTTGGTCTGAACGGTCCTGGGAGGTGTCATCTTGTAGCTTTCATGGTGTACATCCCCATTTGAGGGATGTTCGCGTCATCTGTGACGTCATTGGTGACGTCATCAGTACGAGTAGTAGCGAAAGTGAGCATTTTGGGGCAGTGAAGGAAGGTATTTGGGGTAGAGATGGACCATCGTTGGTCCGAATGCGTCGTGGGAGGTGTCATCTTGTAGCCTACGGGGTGTAGACCCAGATTTGAGGGTTGTCCACGTCATCTATGACGCCATTGATGACGTCATCAGTAGGAGTAGTAGCTAAAGTGGCCATTTTGGGGTGTGACGGAAGGTGTTTGGGGTAGAAATGGACCATCCTTGGTTCGAATTCGTCGTGGGAGGTGTCATGTTGTAGCTCTCGTGGTGTACATCCCGATTGGAGGGATGTTTACGTCATCTGTGACGTCATTGGTGACGTCATCAGTACGAGTAGTAGCGAAAGTGGGCATTTTGTGGCAGTGAAGGAAGGATTAGTAGTATAAAAGCGCATTTCGAACCCTATTGACCTTGTGGCGCAATGTGCAATGAGTGTATGCGATTCGGCGTCTCCCATATCCGAGACATCTGGGCTAGGATGTCTTCGCGGAGCTGCCATTCGGTCGCTATTATCTGATTCGGTCTGGACAGTGCGTCGGCTAAGACGTTCAGATGACCGGGAATGTGGCGAGCTCGCACAGAAATTCCGTTGTCCCAACATAGGCTGAAGAATTTCTGTGCTTGATCCAGCAGTTGGGGAGAGTGAGTCCCTCCCTGCTTGTTTATGTAGGTGAGGACTGTCGTGTTGTCCGTTGCTACTAACAAGCGTTGGTTCTTGAGGTCTGGAAGCAATCTCTGTATGGACAGGGTTACGGCCTGGAACTCCAATACATTGATATGTAGCTTCCTCTGGCTGTCGTTCCACAAGCCGGATATTGACCTCGAACCCAAATGTGCTCCCCATCCTTCCATCGATGCGTCCGTGAACAGTTGACGGGACGGCTGAAAGGGTAGGAAGGTGACACCTATCATCACGTTCTCCGGCTGCAGCCACCAGCGTAGGAGACGTTTGACATCCTCTGTCACAGGGACAGTAGGATTCAGGTGCCGTTTCGGCCAATGGTTGTTGAGGTGCATCATCAACGGCCGAAGCTGCAACCGACCTCGAGGTGTTACATCCTGAGTTGATGTTAACAGGCCGATAATTGCAGCGAACTGGAGAGCACGTCTGTGCGATGCTGACAGGAACGTCGGCACCGACGTCAGAATTTTCTTCCAGCGGTCTTCCGGAGGTTTCGCTAACGCTGAAAGGGTGTCGTAGGAAACTCCGAGAAAGACTCGAGACTGGGATGGTGTCAACTCCGATTTGCCCTCGTGAGGAAGATAGCCCAGAGCAACAAGGATCTCCCAAACGAAATTGGTGTCCTTGCGGAGTTCCTCCCTGCACTGATTCCGTAGTAGGGAATCGTCGAGGTAGAAGTGGTACTTGAGACCTCTCGTGTGCAGGAATGACGCCACCGGGTTGAAAATTCTGGTGAAGACCCAAGGGGATTGATGAGCCCTGTAGATCGGAACATGCAGATATGCATCTTGGAGGTCGAGAGACGTCATCCAATCCCCTTGTAACAGAGCCGAACGAATAGACCGGAACGACTCCATCCGGAAATGAGGAGGCCGGGCCAAGAAGTCCTTGTTCAACCGATGCAGGTTTATAACCATACGCATTTCGGTGGTGTTCTTCTTGGGGACCAGAAACACCGGAGAATAAAAGCCCGGGGACAGATCGTTTGGCGGAAGTTCTATAGCTGCACCCTTCACTACCAACTTGTCCACGGACCTCTGAATCTCCATCAGGTGCTCCCGACGCACTGGAATTCGAGACGCCCTGGGTGACGTAGTCAACGGGGGAGTTGTGGCGAACTCCAGCCGATACCCATGACGTAGGGTGTTCAACACCCACGAATCCGCCTGGATTGCCTCCCAATTCCTCCAAAACCTTACAAGTCTCCCGCCTACCGGAAGCGCCGGATCTGGTGGAATTGGGAACAGCGGCAACGTGCGGTCTCGCCATGCAGAAAGCACATCTGCATGGCCCGTGTCCTCATTTCTTGGAAGCTCTGGCGGACTTCCCTTTTCCGCCACCACGTTTAGAGTGGCCGCTCCCCCCTCCCTTCGAACCTCCGCCGGATTTCGAAGAGGAGGGTACATCCTTCTTGGCACCAGCCCCGGAAGAAGAACTTGAAGATGAAGCTTTCTTCGGGGCCGAGGAAGACGACGTCGCGGCCTCGGGGGCCGATCGCTTCCTCTGTTGCGAACCAAAGTAAGAATGTGTGGTCCTGGCAGCGGACATTTCATTCTGCAGCTCAGGTAGTACACCGGCAAACAGAAGTCCTGAGGCGGGGGACTGCTCCCTTAAGGTCGATCTCACACTGGCCGGGGTATACGTAGGCACGGCCGAAAACAGTGCAAGACGCCTTAAGTGTACAAACATAGCGGACATGAAGACTGAGGATGCCATCAAGTCCGCGTCTGCACGCGCAGCTGCCGTCAGGAAGTCCTTCATCAGGTTGACGTCATCCACCGGGACAGATACGTAACCGGAAGGTGACGTTTGGGGTATGCGATTAAGAATCGTGCGAATGGCGTAAAGAAACCAATCGAGATGGGAAGTAATCGCTACCTCCTGTCTAGAAGTGTCCTCCAGTAGACACATCTGACGAACAGAAAGAGGAATGTCTTTCTTCGGCGGAGAGACTCCAAGAAACTGATCGAGTTCCGGTTCCTGGACTGCTGCTCGATCATGCCAAGGTGAGCCGTGTACTGAATACGACCGGAACACGGGTCGCTCCAGCGGGAAGACACCAGTAGATTTCTTAAAAAGAGATCTAGACTCCTGTTGTCGTTGCCTCTCATCTTGGGTCTTAGGAAGTGAGAAGGCGTCCCGCATGCGTTCAGCACATTCAAAAACAGCTCTAGAAGGCGGAAGTGACGTGCGATGTGACGGCTCTTGTCGGAGATCAGACATCGCAGTAACCCTTCTGGATTCTACAATTGGCGGAGGAGTCATATCCGGAAACAACTCATAAAGGCGAGCCAGTGTATCAGAGTAACTGGACGCAGCGAGGTCCGGATCAGCATCGAACAAGGAAGTCCGTTCTTCGCTTCCGTCTCAGCGTTATTCACTGTCCCGGGATTCACAGGGGTAAACCTGGGCACAAACGAGGGAGGTGTAGGTCTACTAGCCTGCGAGAGATCAAGTGGTAGCTGAGGATGGGAACCGGAAGTCGGCCTCCTTGATGATACGGGGCGAGGTTGATAGCCAGCCCACTCGGGCACCGGAAGTGGTGTAGGAGATGGTGGAGGAGGCATCAACATGTCACGCTGTAGGGCTGCGAAGTCAGCAGACAATCTATTAAACCTATCGAAGAGGCTGGCAGGAATAGATGTTGCTGGAGGACACTGCCCATCAGAAGGGGGGAAGTAAGGCAGAACCGGAAGCAGCCGCATACTGGGACATCGCCGGCCTAGCTGGGTATCTAGGCAGATGTGGGTGAGCAACCCTCACTTGTCGTCTCGGTATAGGTGCATGATATGGCATAGCATATCTGACAGGCCTAGGAGAGGGAGAACGGAAGTGAGCACCCGATGTACCGGAAGTCGGATGTGTAGGAATACGTGCAGTAGGAAACACACGACGTGGTACATCAATAGGTCGGACTACAGAAGCCACAGAAGGGTATGAAGTAGGCCTATACACTACACTGCGTACAGGAAGCGGAGAGTACGGCGGTGCAGCATAGGGAGCCGATCTGCTATACATCGATGACGTAACCGGAAGTCTGTTCATCGATGACGTCACTCTCGTGTCATACATCGATGAATGACCCGGAACCCCATAACCAGATGGATAGGCAGGAACATCATACGCAGAGGCAGTCCTATAGTAGGATGAAGTAGCTGACATCGGAGCATGCGCAGAAACAGGAGCGGAAGTTCCGATGTGATACGATGATACCGGAAGGTAAGACGATACCGGAAGGTATGAAGTCGATGGTTGCATATAAGCATCCGAGAAACTCGGAGCTACCGTTGGCCGGAAGTCATAACTGGACACAGGCACACGTTGACGCTGGTCCGGTTGAGCAAGCTGCGGGGGAGCTGACAAAGGCTGCTGTAAAGGTGCCCTGGACAGCCTGGGAACATTCAGTAGGGAATGACCCGACGCAGGAAAACCGGAAACGGGTGTAATAATCACCGTAGACTGCACTGGGCGAGGTGATATTACGGACGCTGGAACAGCTGACATCTCCGTAGTTGGTATAGACGTAGATGAGCTGCGCCGAGATGAAGACAGATTCTCCGGAAGTGACGAGTCCTTGACCACGGAAGTCACAGTCTCCGGATTGACAATCCGAAACAGGGGACCCTCAGTCGGAAGTGACGTCATAGATGTCGGATCAAAGTTGGCCGTCAAGGTCAAGGACGTCCCGTGCAGTAACTTACCTACGGGACGTCCGCCATCTTTGTTCGCCATCTTGGCCCCTGAAACAGAATTTGTACATGGAGGAGGAGAAATACTGACTACATTCGGCAAATTACTAGATGGAGTTACACTCATATCCTGCGTAACGGACATATCAAGAGAGGCAGACTCGTCCGGCTCGTTCACAGGTGAGCGAGACGGAGAGCCGACCAAGCTCTCGGCACAATCGAAGCCGGGCGGGGGCAAAACTTCACTGGCATATGAACCGACAAGATATCTTTGGAATACATCGTCGGCCCATAGCTCGCATTCTGCACACTTGGCATATTGATCACACCAGATCCCTCTACACGGCGGACAAGCTGAATGCGGATCCGTCGTGGGTTTGGATCGTCCACATAGAACACAAAACACGGACGCCATCTTATTCTGATTCGACAATACTCCCTGACGATTGTTTGAAGTCCAGGTAGGTCTCGAATCCAAAGGAATTTGGTAATATTCCTTCTTCTCTCTCAAGGTAATATCCCAGGAAATCTCCGTAGGTAATCCAAGGTTACGAGTAAGGAATATCGTGGTATTACAGATGTAGATCTTGAAACTTTTACGGGAGCACAATGGAACTACGTCTGACCGCTACGATTGTAGAGGAAAGAAGGAAGTGACGTGGTCAGACAGAGAGGATTCTGGGTACTCGCGCATGGGCATTGGGGCATTACAGGGACTATTTCTTTTGGTTCTGTGGTAAGGTTTTACAATGGGGCAATCGCGTAGGAACACGATAGCAATAAGGTATGTGAAGGTAAGTTTTACAGCGTAGGAAATTCAAGGTTCTAATGTCAACGGTACTCCTTATTTTACTGACGAAAGAACTCGGATGGACTGACTGACTGACTCATTAGCGGACAATTTGCAAATGAGAGCCTTTAGGAATTTTGTCGGGTTATATCAAAGATGACGCCTCAACAAGATCTTGTGTAAATGTCGAACTGCGCTTGCACCTAATTCATATTGTATCGATATACTATCTCTATAGGGCTATATTGTATAAGCATGGAGGTATAAATAGATATTATAGCGAGCGGAGCGCGGCCGCTTGCGAAGCAAGCTCTATAGGTATTGCGTAGACGTGCATATATGAAACAAAACATAGCAAAATTTAATGAAAACAAAGCAAATAACAACAACAACCGATATCCCTTGAACGAAAAAATGGTGATTTCCGTTTCCGCCACCCATGGAGAAATTGCATGCCGGGACAAATTACTCGTGATGAAGACTTAAAAGAAGTCCATGATGGTGGCAACAGAACCAGTGCAATCCTCCTTAAAACGGAAACAAGAGACTGCTGTATCATCAATGCGTATCTACCATGTAGAGGCACCCCCAGGGCTGAGGAAAAATTCCAGTGTGCTATTGACGAGCTAAGGGAGATAATCTTGAAGTATGCACCTATAGCAGACATAATCTTGATGGGAGATATGAATGCATCCCTTTTCAGAACCCCTCGCATTGAAAGAGACAGAATATTCCAAAGATTCTGCGAAGAGCAAGGTCTTGTTCTATCTACAGGATATCCAAAGGACTGGACATATCAGCATGCAGGTGGTAAATCGAACATCGATTACATCCTTCAATCATGTGACAACCTGATAAGTAGTCAAGGTGGCCAGCCAGGATCCCCTTAATACCTCCCCACATAGCCTTGTGACAGCTTCGCTGAAAGCAGCAATCCAACATAGACCATCACAGAGCCCTCTGGATGATGTTCCGGCTCATCCCAGAATCAAGTGGGACAAACTTGACACAGGAAAATACCAGGAACTACTTAATGAACGACTGAAGGATGACCATCTCAATACATCACTGGCCAATATTGAACTCGCCATTGACAACATATGTGACATACTGACATCTACAGCTAAAGAATGTGCACCAACAGCAACCAGAACCAAAAAGAAATCCCTCAAGCCATTGAATCCTGAAATTAGCAGCCTAATCAAGGCAAGCAAAAGGGCATTCTGGGAGTGGAAAAATGAGGGAAGACCTACTGATACTGAAAGTCAAACCTATAAGTCAATGATCACCATGAAGAAAAATCTCCGTGGTGCTCAACGCCAGGAAACCGCAAAGCATCGCTACCAACTCTACAAAACCATAATGACCTCATCAGCCTATGATCAAAACTTGTTTTATCGGCTCATCAGGAAACAACGAAATACAGGGAAAACCAGACTCAGTGAACTTGTCATAGATGACCTCCATCTGGCCAGTCCTAATGACATATGCCAAGGATGGGCCGAATACTTCTCTAGGCTTGCACAACCTGATGATCGAGAAAACTTCGACCAGAACTATAAACACCAAATTCAACTCCAAAGGCTCCTAATTGAGAGAGCTGGTGACAAGATGGCACTACAGTACCCAAAACTTGGTGAAAGTCAAGTCCGAAGTATAATATCTAGTCTGAAAAATGGCAAAGCTGCAGATGCTAGTGGCATTGCTGCCGAACACCTGAAGTATGGAGGAGACAAGGTGGTCTCTGTCCTAACTAATCTATTGGATGGGATCTTTGATTTGGCTAAGACCCCAGAGCAGTTCAAACATGGGATAATTACGCCAGTCTACAAAAAACATGGGAAACCAGTCAATAATCCAGATTCCTACAGAAGAATTACTGTGACGAGCTTACTGGGTAAGGTGGCAGAGAAGATACACCTCCAGCAGTGCGAGGAAATCCTCCTTTTACAACAGAATTCCCTGCAACGAGGTTTTACCAAGAAGACCTCCTCACTCAACGCTGCCCTCTTGCTGACGGAAGCCATCGCAGAGTCGACTGACAATAAAATTCCACTATACACTGCCTTCATTGATGCCTCCAAAGCCTTCGATGTCGTCTGGCATGACTCGCTTCTGTGCCAGTTACACACTACTGGAATCGATCATCGGAAATGGTCTTTTCTGAACAGCTGGTACTCTGATCTCTCCTCTCAGGTGAAATGGGAAGGAATTATGTCAACCTCATTTACTGAAAGCCAGGGTGTACGACAGGGTGGCGTGTGGTCCCCATCTGCTTATAAAGTATTCCTCAACCCCCTGCTGAATATGGCATCGACACATAAAATCGGTCTTAAAATTGGGTCCATCTACTGTGGAGTCATTGCCCTGGCTGATGACCTGGCCTTCCTCTCCAACACCACCCTAGATCTCCAGTGTCTCCTTACCCTCCAGGAAACCTATGCTAACATGGAGAGGTATTGTATCAGTGAAAGCAAAACTAAAGTAATGACCACTAACCAGTCTAATAAATACAAACCAGAACTGGACATGGAGATGAATGGCAAGAAGATTGATCAAGCAACTGAGTATGAACATGTGGGAATTACCAGAGGCCCAAATCCTACCAAATGTACTACAGAAAACATCAGTAACAAAATTCAACTTGCCAGAAGAACAGCATATGCACTTATGGGATCAGGGCTCCATGGGCTAAATGGAGTGAATCCAACAGTTTCTCTCAAAATGTGGTGTACCTATGTCCAGCCCAGACTTCTCTATGGCCTGGAATGTGTTAAACTGAAAAAAACAGACATAGCCCTCCTTGAAACTCACTATAAGCAGCTACTAAGACAGATCCAACATCTCCCAGAAAGAACAGCTGTCGAGGGTTTATACATCCTGCTTGGGACCGTGCCCATAGAGTCGGAGATCCACAGGCGACAGTTCACCCTACTAGGAAATATACTAAGACAACCAGGTGTAGAAAGAGACCTAGCATTTCGGCAATTAGCAGTCAAGGATACAAACTCAAAAAGCTGGTTTGTGGAGATGGAACATCTCCTCTACTCCTATGATCTTCCCTCTCCGCATGATCTCATTAAAGACATGCCCAGTGAAACCAAGTGGAAAAAGATGGTTAATAATAGGATACAGGAAGTTTGGAGCCACAAAATTAGGACACAAGCAAGAAACAAGAAAACCTTAAACTATCTGAACATCGAGGACTTCAGCCCCCAAAAACCCCATGCATGCTGGCTCAGTGCGGGGTATGAACCAATTGCTGTGAAAAAAGCCAACATCAAAGCGAAACTTCTTCTTGGCGCCTATATGCTGCAAGAAAACCGAGCAAAATTTAACCAATATGAGACCAGGCCAACATGCCCTCTGTGCCAAAAAGATCCGGAAACAAGAACACATTTCCTTGTCCTGTGTACAGCCACGGAGCCAACCAGGGCCCCTTTCATTGAGGCATTAAAAGAAACCGTCTTGTACTACTTTGGAGAAGAGGTCTGGAACCCCCTGGAAAGGAACCCAGGATACCTAACACAGCTAGTCCTGGATGCAACTGGAGTAATTAATCTCAACACACATACAGAATCAAGACAGATTATCCATACCCTGGAGGCAATCAGCAGAGGACTCTGTTTTGCCCTACACCATGAAAGGAGTATGAGACTGGGAATCCGTTTGCCACCTTGAGGTGGTTTGGTGCTTAACGCTTATCTAAGCTAGTAGGTGTAGGAATTAGATAGGTTATTGTTTGATATGTTAGTGCTGCTGTGTGCCGTACTAAAAGTACATGCTATGCATGGTTCTCCAGACATTGGAGGAATTTAACGAACAGAAACAGAAACATAGCCTAGCTGGCATGTCATTTTTCGAAAGGATTTCAATTTATTTATAATTTTACACAGATGAAAGTAACTGCAGACTAAAAATGATTCGTTATGTGGCTTTCGTCCTTGTCGAAGATGTCCGATGCAAAACGCAGACCACGTGACCAAGAGTTCGATCAAAAACGTTTCGCACTGAAGGTAGCCCCAGCAGGGACCTAATGATACTGTCATTAGGTCCCACGTACATCCTAGCCATCATCGTCGTGTAGAAGCCCGAATCGTATAAACAATGATTTAGTTGCTCCTTACCATTCATTTTCCGATAAAACGTATCATGAACTAGTCCGAATCGTCCGAACGGCCAACATCTGTTGTCTTTTGGAGTGGGTTTCGCCGCCTTTTGTACCAGTCGCCGCTGAAAATTTCAAATAGCTCCGCCATGTTTGTTTCCACGCCGGAGTGTCAACTGCGCAAACGGTGGCGTGTATGGTGTTTATTGCGGTCACCGTTTGCGCAGTTGACACTCCGGCGTGGAAACAAACATGGCGGAGCTGTTTGAAATTTTCAGCGGCGACTGGTACAAAAGGCGGCGAAACCCACTCCAAAAGACAACAGATGTTGGCCGTTCGGACGATTTGGACTAGTTCATGATACGTTTTATCGGAAAATGAATGGTAAGGAGCAACTAAATCATTGTTTATACGATTCGGGCTTCTACACGACGATGATGGCTAGGATGTACGTGGGACCTAATGACAGTATCATTAGGTCCCTGCTGGGGCTAGCACTGAAGGTAGTCCACTGAAGGCGGCACTGAAAACGGTGTACATCTTTCGTCAAATTTAGTTCTATGGGAGGCAAAACCTGCATAAAATTCATATCTATGGAAAGCTTATTTATTGCGTTTTTAGATCTGAAGTATCGTGTAAATATGACAAGGCATTTGTTAGAAAATAAACATTTACGACGCAGTCGTGGTTGTAAAATGAAGCCATTCATCTTTTCGAAAACATACATGGGAGGTAACTCCGCTAGAACCGCTTGATCTCGCCGACGACGCGTGAGGGTCCTACTGTTTACCGTCCAGGCATACGCCCAGTCAAGTCCAGTAGCGTACAACTCACGTCCACTCATGTTCAGTAGAAAAGAGATAACCGCACAGGCACGCATTCAGTCACCAGTGACGTCCAGTAGCAAATGTCATGTCCAGTGGAGATAACTGAAAATTGTGATTTTGCGATTTAAGTTTAAAATTCGATTTTGAATTAAAACTGAGTTCGTAACCTATTTATTTTGTTATGATCATTCTGACTTGGTTGTTAATTTTAATTACGAATTGGAATTTCAGTTTTTTGAATGAAATTTCAGTTTACATTGAATTTGATCAAGATTAAAGTAAAATTATTTTTAAATACTTGAATTTAAATTTGAATATAATTTTAACTCGAAATTAAAATTTAATAGTCGGAAAAAAGTTTGAAGAAAACATTTCATATGGAATGAAGTCCAGAACTAATGTTTTGAGTTCAGCTCAATCAGTTCCTAATCTGAAGCTAGAGTATGTTTCAATTTAAACTTTCAAAGTTTACATTCAAAATTAATAATGAACTTTTCGAAAATTCCTGAAACTTCAGTATGTTTTATAAGCTAGACATCCTCCGATAATACCTAAAAATTTCACACCAGAGATAGGCCTACATATTTTTTTAAATTTAATCATGGCAATTTATTTGTATTTCCACATTTTAATGACATGGGAACCGTACCCCAGTTGCAGAGGGGGAGGGGGAAGCCCTCCCCCCCCCTTCTATATATTTTTGCTATCCCTAAGGCCAGAGTGCTGAAAATTACCACACTATATCTGTGGGTCAAGCTCTACTAGAAAATGTGAAAACAAAACAAAGAAACAAAAAAGATGGCCTTCTCCTATATTGTAACTTGTTTCATCAGATTAATATTTTATTTTCTGGAAACCATGAAGAATTTTGATTAACATTATAAAAGCGGGGCGCGGCCGCGAAGAGGCCGCTTGCGAAGCAAGCTCTATAGGTATTGTGTAGACATGCGAATATGGGACAAAACATAGGCAAAATTTAATGAAAACCCAGCAAAAACAACAAAAATGCAGAACTAATTTTTGAGTTCACCTCAATGTAAAATCAGTTCAAAGGTGTCCCTAACCTGAAGCTAGGGAGAGTATGTTCCAATTTAAACCTTCAAAGTTTACATTCAAAATTATAATGAACTTTTCGAAAATTCCTGAAACTTCAGTATGTTTTATAAGCTAGACATCCTCCGATAATACCTAAAAATTTCACACCCGAGATAGGCCTACATATTTTTTTAAATTTATTTAAATGGCAATTTATTTGTATTTCCACATTTTAATGACATGGGAACCGTACCCCAGTTGCAGACGAGGGGGAGGGGGAAGCTCCCCCCCCCCCTTCTATATATTTTTGCTATCCCTAAGGCTAGAGTCCTGAAAATTACCACAATATATCTGTGGGCCAAGCTTTACTAGAAAATGTGAAAACAAAACAAAGAAAAAAACAAGGTGGCCACAATGATGACGTCACAGTGGCGTCATTTTCAAAACATATTTTTAGACGATTTTGCGGTCATGTTACCCTCCCAATGCCATTCCCCATTATAGACACAAATGAATTTTAAATATCAATACCCAATATGATTAATTATGGTTTTCATGTCTTGTTTATCTATAATTTTATAGATTATAATCATAGCCATTACAAGGTTGTTTCTGGCATTATAGTATAATAGCTCTCTTCCATTAATATTTTAGCATTCAAAATTATTCATTAAAGTATGTAATTATAATCATTCTATCAATTCCTTAAATTAATTAAAAATGTAAAAAGAACAATATCTCAATGTTGAGAACAGCTACAATATGAAATGATTTAGTCGATTGGCTTTACAGTTGCACATTGAACTATTTTAACATATCTGGTAAATCTATTGGCTGTAAATGTTTGTAACTATTGTTTCCATTTGGCAGATAAATAGTAGTAGTTTCGTCTTTGTATACAGATCTGTCTATTAATCAAGATATATTCACTTCAGTCTCAACTTTTGAACATGTCCATTACAAGGACATTTAGTTTGGTTAAGTGGAACCTACTTTCCCAAGGTTTTATATATTGTGTGTACAATCAAATTAGAATTGAACAGAATTCCTTCAGTAATAAGACTAATTGTGACAGTATATATGTGACATAGATTTTATGTGTGATAATTAGAGGAACAGGATTATTCTTATTAATAGGACTTTAAAATAAAGCTGCCTTATGACAGAATATAACATCATGGCCACCTGGAACAGTGACAGGAAATCATAGCTAGGACCAGATAGAATTTGGACAATTAAATATTTGATCCAATCTAATTAAAATTCAATCCTATCTGCTCTCCAATTTGGATATGTCGCCTACATAGTGACATATACGATTGGGGAGCATTGCTAGGATATAAATCATGTCATATTTATGATCCAGGCTATGTCGATAAATTCTAGACAACAACAATACCACATGGATTTTAATGCTGTAAAGTTCTACAGGAACTGACTTTCAAACAAGCCATCGGTTTTGATGTAAGCATGTGCATGAAATATGTGTTCAGTGTAAAATACTATACAAAACGTGGACTCTATCTGCCCATATCTGTTTCTGTGATGGATATGGGCAGATCAGATCAATGGAACCATAAAAAGTACAATAGTACTTTAGATTTCATCCATTTCAAATATTAGCTCTGTGCAAGTCCCTGTAATTGTGTTAATTTAGAGCTGGTGGAAAACTTGATATGAATAGGCAAAGCCAGAAACGAGAGGAAGAAGTAGGCCTATTTCTCCGCTCGCTTCTAGGCTTTGCCTGATCAAGAGGAA
This sequence comes from Hanleya hanleyi, assembly GCA_036873755.1. Taxonomy (NCBI): domain Eukaryota; kingdom Metazoa; phylum Mollusca; class Polyplacophora; order Lepidopleurida; family Hanleyidae; genus Hanleya; species Hanleya hanleyi. The sequence goes on along the minus strand of JAVTVY010001820.1, from coordinate 14,236 downwards.
CAGGGTGGTGGAGGACACAGAGCTTCCGTCTCGACCGATGTAAACGATGCAGTTACAGATCCTGTAAATACTGTTCCATTTGTAAATGAGTTACCATTTTCGGGCACTGAACATGTAAATAGGACACATTTTAATATTTTCTACACAAATGCAGACAGCTTAATGAACAAGAGAGATGAACTGTTTCTGAGAGTCTCTCAAAGCGATCCTGACATCATCTGTATTACCGAAGTCAAGCCAAAAAACTGTAGCAGTATTGACAAATCAGAGTTATCTGTTGACGGATATGAGCTTTTCGTACCTAGCTATTTTAATGAAGATGGTAGGGGGTGCTTGTTATTGGTGAAATCGTGTCTGAATGCAGTACAGTATGAGGAGTTATCTGAACATGCATTTAAGGAATCCATCTGGTGTACCATTAATTTGAGTGGACAGGATAAGCTACTGTTAGGCTGCTTGTACAAAAGTCCATCTTCCGACCACATCAACCACTCACAGCTGAACAATTTGTTAAACTCTGCCTGTTTACTGAATTATTCTCATTTATTAATCGTCGGAGATCTAAACTTCCCTAAAATCAACTGGTTGGACTGGTCTGTAGAGGGTAATTCTGCGCTGGAGACTGACTTCATTGAAACTGTTAGAGATAACTATTTGTATCAAATCATCGACAGACCAACTCGATCTAGAGAGGGTCAAACCCCTAGCACCCTTGACCTGGTCTTAGTAAACAGAGTTGAATTTGTGCAGGAAGTTCGATATGAAGCTCCAATTGGGCTGAGTGATCACTTGGTTCTCGAAATCGACTTTCTGTGTGAGAGCGAAGACTCCCCAAATCTGAACTATAGACATCTGTACCATAAAGCGGACATACCAGCTATGTTGGAGGAGCTACGTCATGTTGATTGGGATAGTGAGATGAACGAATTGGGTGTCACTGGATCTTGGGAGCTGTTCAAGGGATATATGAACGTCTGTATAGAATCACACGTTCCTAAGTATAAACCAAACCCAAAGAGAAAACCACGTCCAAAGTGGATCAGTCAATCTGTGAGGGATTCTGTGAGTTCAAAGAAAGCAGCATGGAGACGTTACAAACTAACTGGACTTGAGAGTGATTACAAAAGATACAAGGAGGCCAGGAATGATGCTGCTAATGATGTCAGAAATGCTAGAAAGGATTATGAAACTAAAATCGGTGACGAGAGTAGGAGGAACCCAAAGGCTTTCTGGGGTTATGTGAATAGCAAGCTTAAGGTGAAACAGAGTATTGGTGATTTACGTAGGGATGATGGATCCATGGCCCAGTCTAATTACGAGAAGGCACAAGAGTTGAACAATTTCTTCAGCAGAAATTCGAACCGCGCCACAGTGGAGAACGAATTTCCTCATTAACTATTTCTGAAGATTCAATCAAGAAGAGAATTCACAAACTAAAACCAGGCAAAGCCCCAGGCGAGGATGGATTTCCTGCCATACTGCTCGTTGGTCTTGTGGAGGTGATTGCTCATCCAATCTGGATAATCTTTAATAAGTCTTTGGAAGAAAGCGTTGTTCCCTCTGACTGGAAAATGGCTAATGTGACCCCGCTCTTCAAAAAAGGAAGGAAGGTGGAGCCAGGTAATTACCGACCAGTAAGCCTAACTTCTCTCATTGGCAAACTGATGGAACATTTGTTAAGGGAGGCTATAGTGAGCCATATGGAGTTCAACAAATTATTCAGTGAGGAGCAACATGGATTTCGCTCAAGTAAATCTTGTGTTACCAACCTTTTGGAGTTCATGGATGATGTTTCGGAAGCATTTGATCAAGGCAAACCAGTAGATATTGTGTTCCTTGACTTTAGTAAAGCATTCGACAAGGTTCCACACCAGCGCTTACTCAGGAAACTGCAAGGATACGGAATCGATGGCAAAATCCTTTCATGGTTGAGTGACTTCCTATCTAACCGTAAACAGAGAGTAGGTGTTAACGGAACTTACTCGGATTGGGTAAATGTGACTAGTGGTGTACCGCAAGTGAGTGTTCTGGGTCCGGTTTTATTTTTAATATACATAAACGACTTACCTGATGCTGTGAAGTGTTTGTGTAAAATCTTTGCTGATGACACTAAATTGTATAAATGCTTGGAATCTGCAGCAAATTGTGACGAGCTTCAAAATGACATAATATCAGCGGGGCAGTGGTCAGAGTCCTGGCCTTTTTACATTGAAAAATCTTCCATCATGCATGCTGGCAGAACAAACCCAAACCAAGACTATTATATGACCTACTCTGGTTCACCTTTGACTGTCACAAATGAAGAAAAAGACCTTGGTGTCACCCTTGATAGTGATATGAAGTTTAGACATCATGTAAACATTATCACCAATAAGGCGAATCAAACTCTAGGAATCATCAGGAGAACCTTCAAGTACCGGACTCCATCCCTGTTTATTAACTTATACAAAAGCCTTGTAAGACCTAAATTGGAGTATGCCAATGCAGTTTGGAGCCCATGTTTTGAAGGAGACAAAGATAATGTGGAAAGAGTTCAACGCAGGGCCACAAGACTTATCGCCTCCATTGCTCATCTCCCTTATCACAAGCGATTGAGAACTCTAAACTTACCGACTCTTAACCATCGTCGTTTAAGGGGTGACATGATACAAGTATACAAAATCCTCAATAATATAGACCATGTCAAGCAAAATTTTCTCTGGATGCAGCTCCATAGTAGGACTAGAGGACATAGTCAGAAATTACACAAACGGAGACACAGAATTGACCTAAGAGGGAATTCTTTCGCCATCAGAATCACCAGCAACTGGAACAGCTTACCTGAAGAAGTCGTATCAGCTTCAAGTGTTAACGCATTTAAAAACCAACTTGACAATCACTGGAGCATTACAAGAGATATTTATTGGTACAAGATAGGGTGGTGATACGGAAGCGGAGTGCACTGAGTGAAGTCGGCTGTCTGGAGGAGCTAACAAGTCTAGGACTTAAGCTCAAAGCGGAGGTATCAAGGTATCAAGGTATTAAATATAATATATAAAATCTATTTATTCCGATATACATTACCCGGAGTCCAATTTCCAACACAAGGTCTTACAAGTTTTGTTTTAAAATCGTTCGATTACCTCTGGCAACGATTTTCCCGCGCTCAGATTGTAAATTTTAACGTTATTTGGGCTAGAAACCTGCATAATTATTCCTCTTTTTTCTTGAATCAATCGAAACAACTACCACGGCATGCTGACAGGAGAGTGTCTGGAATCCCGAGAAGGGAGATAATTTCGAAGTGGGGGAATCCCCTTTTCAATACATATTTCTTGGAAATTGTTCGCGACATTTCATTGGCAAAGACGCTGCCTCCACGCCGACAATTCTCATATTACTACACATGCATTTTATGTGGGTCTTAAGTTTTAGTATACAGTGTGGAGAAACAGACTTGTCACTACTACCTCCACAAGTGGTAAATCCATGTGAAATATGACGCCCGCGCGTGCATAACAGTGCAACTGTTAGACTATTAATCCAGAGAACTATTTTGTAAGTAGTCCGTTATCCGCGTGGCAGACAGAAACGGTTGTCCCAAATCTGCAACCCCAAGGAGGTTGAATTGCGCGCGCTTGCCAAACGGTCTTCTCCGCCCTTCTCGAACGTTGAACAACAACAACTTAGAAAGAAATTCCAGCAAACTAAGTTTATTATGTTCATAGCTGCTGTGGGATGCGAATCGTCACGAATCTAGTACACAGTGGACTGATTTTGCCGAATTCCATTCTCAGTTCTGGAAGGTTAGGTTGTGAACTCTGGCGTTTGGGTCACTTTTCCATAAATGGGGCTTATTTTCAATGAATGGTATAATATAACTTTTATATGAATAGGTGACAACTTTCATTCTCTTGAACTCCATCCTGTGATTTCAAAATTCTAGCTGTCGTTTCTGCGGAATGTGAGAAAAGGTGCGATACATTAGACACAGAACTTATTTCATGCATTGCTTTAAAAAATATAACAAATGTTCAGTAAATTGACATTCCAGCAGAGCTGCCAAGTTGGACTGATTAAATATCTCATGATCTTGAGTCTATGTCCCGAGAAACAACAACAATCCTGAGTCACTTAATTTTTCCTATCCTCTGTGCTTTCATGAGGAGTTTGTGTGTGTACATTATTAAAGTTGATGGTATAAGTAGCCACAACTGTTCCTATCAATAACCTTCGGATGATAGTCACACCTGGCGTTCATTCATCTCCTTGTGCTATAACCCGTACCGTACAAAAGTTCATTTTGATGCTCCTTACCTGTTATTTTCGGGAAGCTAATTCCTTCTTGTCCACGCTTGTCGCTTTTATTAAAGTTTCCGGCGGTGGTGATCAGCTGTGCAAGAGCCGTTTTCACATCGACCCCGACTTTCCCCATGTTACGGTAGACGCCATCTTGTATAACTGCGCATGCGTAGTGGCCCAAATACACGCAAGATGGCGTCTACCGTAACATGGGGAAAGTCGGGGTCGATGTGAAAACGGCTCTTGCACAGCTGATCACCACCGCCGGAAACTTTAATAAAAGCGACAAGCGTGGACAAGAAGGAATTAGCTTCCAAAAATGCTGAGGTAAGGAGCATCAAAATGAACTTTTATACGGTACGGATTATAGCACAAGGAGATGAATGAACGCCAGGTGTGACTATCATCCGAAGGTTATTGATAGGAACAGTTGTGGCTAATGGTATAAGGTACGTCCATTTAAATATGTATTTGGGTCGAATTGTACATGAAATTGGATGTGAGAATTATGCGAAGTGAAATTGACCTATTTGGGGGGTCACTCATCTTCATTTTATCCAGCCAATTTCTACGTTCCCACTTCGAACCTGCCTTGATTTATCTGATCCCTTCAGCGTTCAAAATCCGAGGTGTAAATTTCATCAGCTAACGACAGAAGAACCAATCAGAACGTACACATCGATTGCGAGTGAAGTCACATCGAGTGACATCATCCTCTATTAGTGGCGTCCTTCCTCCTAATATGGTGCCCACTAATTAGGTCAGCCAATCAATAACACTCTTGTGCGACCCATTTCGAATTTCAAATGTTGTCGAGGTCAGTGACGTCTCGTGTCTATTTATAAGTTATTTGAACATTGAAGGGGTCCAGATATATCAAGGGAAGTTCGAAGTGGGAATGTAGAATTGGCTGGATAAAATGAAGATGGGGGTCACTGGGTCAAACAAAGTTGTTCCTAGCATCACCAATTAGTTTTTAGCCACCATAACTCAAGAATGATAAAGCCTATTGTGTGTCCCAACTAATCTATTGAGAACGTTTTGTCCGATTTTTGGATAAATATATATTGTTGTGTTCTGAAACTTTTGTCACTAATACAATGCAAATATTATAGTATTCAGTCAAAATATTACCGAACAGCACTCAGTAGAACTATCTGTTTGAAACATTTTCTGTTTTGGGTGGTCATTCTCTGGGCTAAATTTTGACGTCGCCAAGGCTGAGGGGGGCTGTCCCATATGTGCAAAGGAGAGGGAGGTTGTCATTTTCTATTGTGACGTCAGGGTCAACGCTATGACGTTGCTACTGTGGCCAGTATTGATAAAATGTCTTTGTAACGTCTTATTGTGACATCATGGCATTATTGTTGATTTGTGACATTGTCGAACTGTAAAAATTCCATGAATAGAATAGAATGCCTATCAAACCTACGAGTATTGAACTGGTCCAAATCAACAATGGCTGACGTCAAAATTTAACCCAGAGAATGACACCCAAAACAGAAAATGTTTCAAACAGATAGTTCTACAGAATGTTGTTTGCTAATATTTTGAGTGAATACTATAATAATTGCATTTTACCAGTGACATAAGTTTCAGAACACAACAATATATATTTTTCCAAAAATCGGACAAAACGTTCTCAATAGATTAGTTGGGACACACAATAGGCTTACGTAACTTACACTGCACACATGACTGGGAGCCCTCACAATTCAGAAATCTGCCTCGGCAGAAAATGTGAAATTAAGTTATTCCTCATTTAGCCCCGTGTTAAAAATATATTAGCTGAAGTTAACTCCATTTACTTCAGCTTTTGCTTCAGCATTGAAAAGTGCTGTTTAATTGTGAGGGTTGTATGGTCTTGGGTTTAAACCAAAATTATCAATTTTGACTTATTTTCATCATGTGCTCAACTACGTATATACAATATGTCCATCTTTATTTTGTTCTTTCCACCATATCTCAAGAATATACTGAAGCACTTAACTTAAATCACTTAGTCATGACCTATGTTCTCTGGGTCACTTGGTTAAGCTGTCAGCTTTTCACCAATTGTTTGCTGCCATCAAATGTTTTTTGTCCTCCGCCACGAAGGAAATGCTAGCCGTCCGCCCTTCCCACATCTTGTGAACGCGATATCTCGAGAACAATTCGACCAATCGACTTCAAACTTAAGAAGGTGCTTCACATCAGTTAGACGGCCATTGATATTGATTTTCACTGAGGTAGTACATAATCCAAGATGGCTGCCATTGACCATATTGGATTCCATCCATCCAGGGCTCGTTTTTCGTCAAATTTAACCTGATTCCAAATGGATTCCCGTAATTTAGTCACACGGGAATCCACGGGAATCCTATTTTATCGTCGTGGATCGGCTTTCCTTTCTCAGAAAGTGAGTCCTTTCTCAGAAAGTGAGTCCTTCTCCATGCTCATCGTGACTTTCGGAATTATTGAAAACGAAAAGACAGACTTTGTACGTCATCGTTAAAATTTAGAACCAGCCTGGAGTCCGGAAAATGTGCGTGGAAATTTCACGTGAATTGTAATTACTTCACCGTAAACGCAATAAAAGGCAAACGAATTCATATCTACACATGGGAAGAGATCTTGTGATTATTTCGATGATATGAACAGTGACGGCATCAGTAATTTGCAACGAACTGCCAATATTCTTTGTTAATCGGTACTGCAGTTACGGAAGAATTGTCTCACTTTAGCGCATTACTTTATGGCAGGCTTAATTCCGTTGCCGTATACGCAAATAGTCCGATAATTTGGCGAGTTTTGGACTTCCTGTTTCGCTGATCGTCGAAGATAATCAAGTTTGTGTCATTTTCAAGAGGATTAAAAGTATACAATTATTTTTAATTTGACTTGATGTTGCGGGAATCCACTTGGATTCGCGTATAGCGAATTTATGGGAATAATAAGAGAATCGGATTCCCGTCAAAAAAGGAGCCCTGCCGTCCCACATCTTGTGAACGCGATATCTCGAGAACAATTTGATCAATCGACTTTAAACTCGGGGAAGCTGCTTCACATTAGTTAGATGGCCATTGGTATTGATTTTCATTGAAGTAGTACTTAATCCAAGATGGCTGCCATTGACTGTATTGGATTCCATCCGTCCCACATCTTGTGAACGCGATATCTCGAGAACAATTTTACCAATTGACTTCAAACTTGGGAAGGTTCTTCACATCAGGTAGACAGCCATTGGTATTGATTTTCACTGAGGTACGTAATTCAAGATGGCTGCCGTTGACCATATTGGATTCCGTCTGTCCTACATCTTGTGAACGCGATATCTTGAGAATAATTCGACCAATCAACTTCAAACTTGAGAAGGTGCTACACATCAATTCGGCGGCCATTGGTAGTGATTTTCACTGAGGTACGTAATCCAAGATGGCTGCCATTGACCATATTGGATTCCATCCGTCCCACATCTTGTGAATGCGATATCTCGAGAACAATTCGACCAATTCGACTTCAAACTCGAAGGTGCTTAGAGATGGCTATTGTTAGATGGCCATTGGTATTGATTTTCATTGAGGTAGTATGTAATTCAAGATGGTTGCCATTGACCATCTTGGATTCCGCCCGTCACGCATCTTGTGAACATGATATCTTGAGAACAACTCAACCAATCGACTTCAAACTTAAGAAGGTGCTTCACATCAGTTAGATGGCCATTGGTATTGATTTTTACTGCGGTACATAATCCAAGATGGTTGCCATTGACCATCTTGGATTCCATCCTTCCCGCATCTTGTGAACGCGATATCGTGAAAACAATTCGTCCGATTGACTTATTGTACCCATCTGTGTTGTGAAAGCGATATCTTGATCTATTCCACCCATTGATTTATAAACCTCACGATCCACAAATCCATATACAACTACAGACTTACATTCCAGTTTTGCACTACCCATTACTGCTTCCCAAACCACCTCAACTTGTCTCAACAATTCCAGATGAACGTCTCCTTCCACATACACGTATCCACTTTCCAAGTTATATTTAAGGAGATATTGGAAGCGTATATGCTGTACGCTCTCAAACAGGCTATTGGCGGAGGACCTGCTAGCTACTCAGCTTGTTATCAACTAGGATCATATTTACATGTAAATACCTTCAAGGCCAAGGGTTCTCCGTGCACAGTTCATGTTTTGATCTGGAGTGGGGGCATTCATGTCCAAAAGTTCATAATATATATGATATTTGATAAGTAGAGCAAATGTGGATACTAGAAATATTTGGATTTGAGATTGATTGATCTGAGATTCTTATCCATTGATTATCACATGTAATTAAGGGCAGGCAATATTTAATTTCCTGTGGACACTGCAAAATTGGCTGCAGTTCACCTCAAACTAAAATTTCTGTGCATCAATTCAAAGTAATAACATGATATTAATAGGCAGTAGTTTATGCAGAATATCAAGTGCTACTCATCAGTCACGGGACACGTTTAAGTACAAGTGTTCAAGCAAAAACATAATACAATGTAGTATTCACTCTGCCAATTAAGTGATGAATAAAACAAAAAAACACCTCTATTCCCAAAATATTCAAATTTATGCTCCACTAGGAGAGCGAGAGAGAGAGAATTAAGGTTACATGTAGTTATAGGGTTTTACTGCTAATTCACATTTTATGCAACTTTCAAACTCCCACTAACATAAAATCAGAAAAAGGATGAGTTTTTTAACAAATCACACAGACATTGCACTTCAGACATTTTTCACATTGGATTCTTCCAATTTTTGCTTTTTTACAAGTGCAACCTGACTTGACACATTGCATGCAGCCAATATAAATGAAAGAATTAAAGTACTTTAATACCTCCATACAAAAATATAAACAATATGGGGAAAGTTTTGCAATGCGTTACGTAACATGCATTGAAGAAGTGTAGAGGTGTAAATTGATAGACTGATTTTTTCTTCATATTTATGCTTTCAAGGAATATAAAATCAGTTAATGTCTTTTTAAGAACAGAGAAATATATCTTTTCAATTCGTGCAAACTAAAATGGCAAAAGCTTGCATATCAATAAAAAATAATAATAAACAATATAAACTGGGAATTCTTCAAGATGTGATAAAGCATGTAAAGTGTGACTTGTTCAAGTGTGTCCTTTGACTGCACACATTACACAATTACATATTACACAATTATCTGTGATTTTGAACACTAACCCCACAGCATCTCAACAAGCCAACTATTGCAGTTAGGCCAGTCTCTCATCAAAACATATGTTGTTTTTCCTCAACAGAAAACCCCAAAATGGCGAGTGCAGGGGATGTTGGGACCTTTGATGTGAACCAGGTTTGTCAGTTTTTGACAGATTATGGTGTTCCTGCCAAATACATAGAGAAATTCCATGAAGAAGAAGTTAATGGGAAAGCCTTGCTACTCTTCCAGCAAAGCCATTTTAAAGAAATCTTTGGCATGCCATATGGTCTCATTATAAGGTTGTGGACACACTTACACAATCCTTCTCCTGTTCACGAAAACACAGAAGTTACAAGCATTGTGAATGTTCCAGAGACCCCGGCACAGAGTGATGAAACTGCAGTAGAACCTAATGCTGCCCCAGCTGCAAGATCAGAGACAGCAGATAATATTGACAATGATGCTGCAGTCAGCTCTAAACATGATAAACCCCAACATTGTGAACCACAGACTGAGGAGTCTAGTGGTAACCCCTGTGAAAATACAGGCCCTAGTCTACTGACAAAGAGTAAACCAGGGGGAGCAATTCAGAAAAAAGGAACACCAAAAGCAACTGCTACACAAAATTGTGCAGACCTGCTGTCAAAACATTTGGACACCATAAGCTTCAGTGTTATTGATGACCCTCAAGTAGAAGCCATTCTGTGTATATTGAGGCATTACCATGCTAAAAGCCCTGGAAATGTTCTGCAAAAACAGTTTTGTTTTCTTGTCTTAACAAAAGAAGAATCGAAAAACCCTACTGTTGTGTGGAACGCAATATGCGGAGATGAGAAAACATGGTTGAGCATGCTACCAAAAGGGATACAGGAAGAGTTTGAGGTGGATGAAGTTGGTATTCACAGCAAGAGAGAGGAACGATACGTCAGTCTCAGTGATGGCAAATTTGCTCAGTCACCAATATCAAAAACACAAATGGATGATCGTGAATGTATCCTGATAGTTGAAGAGACTTTAGTGCGAAAAGGAACAATGGTTTACATATCTGTTGAAAAGAAACAAGAAAGATATGTGCAGTTTTCAGTTGGTAAGGGTCAGTTTGATGCTAGTTTTGATGCCAGTAACCTAAAATTGGGGTTAAAGATTGCCACCACAAAGAAACGTAAAAGGAAGATACTGGTCACAAAGGGAGGTCACATGGATGTATTACCAAAGAGTGATCATGGTGATGAAACCTTCCCTATCAGCGCAGTGGATACTTCCACTGTGCAAATTTCCGACAATGATGACACACTTACTTCTACTGGCATGACTGGAAAGAAAGTTGATGGAATCTTTATTCCAACAGTTGAGCAACCAAGAGAATTTGATCGACAGCGCTCGGGATTTTCCTATTCACAACATTCTCAGTTGGCATGCACTGAAACTGGACCAATAGATCTGCTCCAGCCTGTTCATGAATTTAAACTGTGTAGGTTTGAACAACATAAACAACCAGATATGGAGCGCGTGTTGAATTACTTTGTTCATGAAACTCTGCGATTTTCATGTGGTTGTTTGAATGAAAGGACAAATGGAACTATACACTTTGGGATTGCCGATGGCAATCCTCGGCAGGCAGAAAAATTTGGTTGTTTCAGCAGGGAGATAGTCGGGATTCCATTGGCCCGGGAACATCTAGATATGTTTAGTGATAAACTCAGCGAGTTTATTGGCAAGTCATTTGAGAAGGTTTACAGTACTGCAAGACAGTGCATTCACCCTCCAGTGTTTGTTCCGGTTCACAACACAGATCAGCAGCAACTGTTTGTGATAGAAGTGGATGTAGTCCCAGCAGCAACCTTCTGCAAGGAAGTACTATTTGAAGTATCCCTGCCCATAGGGAAAACATTAAAGCCTTTGACCGTTTTCATAAGAGATGGTTCCAGTACACCAGAAGTGGAAGGAATGGATCTCGAGCTTTTGATCAAGCGTTTACCCAAACTGGACAGGGAGCGTCAGAGAAAAGAGATTGAGTTAGAGATAAGGAATGCAGATCCTGTTTGCTTTGATCAACAGTCCTTGCACATGAAGTTAAAAAGCCTTATCTGCTTTGGCAAGAATAAGTTGAATAAGGATAAGAGTGTTTATCCAATTTTAGTGTTGAGCCCACCATCAGCTGGCATGGCTGGCATGGAAAATCTTCAATTCATCAAGACTTTTGATTGGAAAGTGGTCATCGATTTCGATGAGGATGGAAGTGTTAGAAACTCTGTGTTTGGTGAGGACCAACCAACTTCATACTCGACTTTCTGTGCGGAAGATTTCCAGGATGATACAACAGTAAAACATTTGCTTGATCAACCATGTTGGATATGGGGAAATGGTAGCAAAATTGAGAAGAAACAATCCCTGGATTACCATGAGTGGCGCAGCTCTGAGAGAAACAAAAGCTTGACCAAGGTAATACAACACTTAGCAGAAGAACTTCCGATAAAGCGAGTGGTGGTAATCTTTCTGCTATTCTCCCATTCATATAAAGAGATGAGTGTCATCTTTGGTGAGTTTTGTAAGCAGTTCAAGGGTCCGAACCAGCTGGTTTATGTGGCTCCAGGGGAAAATTCTTCTGGTTTCCAGTCTGAGTTGTCTGAACAGTATCTGAAGGAAGACCAGGTGTTTGGCAGAGGCGTCGTTGGCATGCCTTGGTCAGACCTCAACGAATCTATGCAACAGTTTTGCAGCATAACCAGAGGGAAAGGTCTGCTTTTGCCCTCGCCCTATGGTTCTAGTATAGAAACCCGAAGAGAGCTTTTCAATGAAGATGTCCTATATCCTCTTGGAATGAGGGACTGTGAAGAAATTCGAAAACTCTCTGCCAATGAAAGGCAGGAACTAGCATCAGAAGAAGAGTTGAGATTCTATGGAGGTGCTCCAGTAACCTGGGAAAACTTTTGGTTTACAGATAATGGTTTCAATCATGTTCGAAAGAGAGCAGAAGTGGAGGAAATTTTGCAAAAGGTAACTGCATTACTTCAAAAGCCACCAGTAGAGGGCCGAGTATTCACATTTAGACTACTGCATGAATTAGGATCAGGTGCGAGCACCTTGAGTCGGCATGTCCTATGGACGCTATCTCGCACAACTAGGTGTAGATGCTGTGTTGTGAAGCAAATCAATGACAAAACTGTAGATCAGCTTTTCTGGTTCAGACGTTACAGATGTGAGAACAATGATGATATATTGCCAGTAGTTGCATTGGTGGATAACATCGACTACAGCTTGTTTGATAACTTTTTATTTACGATGGTAAATAAGGCCCAAGATGTCCCTAGAAGTAAATATCCTGTCATTGTATTCCTCCAAACCAGAGTGTGCACAATTTTGCCTACACCACAAGAAGCTGACAAAGGCATTGTGTCAGTGCTCGGACAACATCTGAATGAAGACGATATTGATTGGTTCGAAGACAAGTATGCAAAGATGTCAGAAAACTTCATCAACTTCGAGAAATATGCCACAGAGAATCTAATATCCTTCATGATGATGAAAGAAAACTTTGATCCAAACTATGGCCGTTCCGTTGCCAAACGAAGTTTCGGAAATGCAAGTGAACGAGAACAAAAATTACTGAAGTACCTGTCATTGCTGTGCTATTTCGATCCTCATCCCGTCTTCACTGCTGCTTTTGACTCGATGATGGTCAGTACAGAGTTCTGGGAAAAGCAATACTTCAGACAATGGTTGCCAGACTTGACTCCATCAACTCGTGTTTTGCTGAAGGAGGGTGACCTTTCTGAGCATTTTGGAACAGGGACAGCTGTGGCAATAGTTCATCCCAACATAGCAAAGTATATACTTGAGATTGTTGGTTCACCTGTTGGGGACATTGCGATTGAATTTTTGGCAACTCCACTTCTCAAAAATGAGAAATCTTTTCCAGTCAATCATTTGCGAAACTTGACCCAAGTTATGTTAAAACATAGGAGGAAGTTTGACTACGGTGATGATGAACAAACAAAGTTTTCACCACTGATCGAGAAGATAGTGTCGGAGTCTTGTGTCAGTGATGCATTCCCTTGTAAAGAAGGACTTGCAAAGGCCAAGGAATTACTTGTTCTGGGACTGGAATTATTTGCAGATCCCTTTATAGCTCAACAGCTTGCACGTCTCTCTTATCTACATGCCAAGTTGTATGACGACCGAGAGAAGGAAACCAGAGGTGTTGAATTTGAAACCTGTTTCAAAGAGGCACTGGAATATGCTGAACGGGCAATTGAAATGCTACCAAACAGTTCTTTCCTGCTTGATACAAAGGGACGCATTTACCAGAGGAAGTATCAGATGTTGTTCACTGATATTGTGAAGAAAAACCAACTGATATCCATTGAACGGGTAAGTCTTGCCATAGAAATGGCTCTACAAGCCATTAACTGGTTCAAGAAAAGTCAGGTTGCCAACAAGCAAGACGGGAACCAAGAAAATCAGTGTGGATATTTGGGAGAGCTCTCCGCAATGACCTCTCTTCTACATCTATTCCAGTGCATACCAGACTTCAGGTCTCAAGAAGGTTTGAATCGGCTTTGTCTATATTTGACAAAAGAGTCATATATTCCCGATGCAGTGAAGGACAAATGGGCAAGATTCCATGATTCTATCAAGCAGTTTGAAAGACGATTCCGGGATTGCATGTCGTACATGAGGGAAGATTCATCTGTTTTTAAGGATCAACCTTCTGATTCGGAACAGACAACCTACGAGGTCATAGCAGATTATTATGTTGCTTACCAT
>JAVTVY010001819.1:0-34372 GCA_036873755.1 Hanleya hanleyi | reverse complement strand
AGACCGTACTTTGAGCTTGTTAAAAGGTCGGTTCTACTGGCCGCTGATGCACAAAGATGTGCAGAATTGGATTGGACGGTGTGATAGGTGCTTGAAGCGAAAGTCGCCAATCAATCTTAGGGCGCCTTTGGTAAGTATTACTACGACACAACCTTTGGAACTTGTATGCATGGACTTCCTCACCATGGAAACGTCCAAAGGGGTTTCCAGCATATTTTGGTTATAACGGACCACTTTACGCGCTACGCCCAGGCGATACCAACTCGCAATATGACTGCAAAGACCACGGCAGATGCTTTCATCAATCATTTTGTTGTGCACTATGGACTACCCAAGCGTATACACTCCGATCAGGGTGCAAACTTCGAGGGAAAATTGATCGAACAGCTTTGCGGCATGCTTGGAGTTACCAAGTCAAGAACTACTCCTTATCACCCGATGGGAAATGGAATGACAGAGAGGTTCAATCGTACCTTGTTGGGTATGCTTGGTACATTGGAACCAACACAGAAGTGTGATTGGAAACAGTATGTCGGTACGCTAGTTCATGCGTACAACTGTACGCGTCACGAAAGTACAGGCCAGTCACCGTTTCTTCTCATGTTTGGGCGGGAGCCTAGGCTGCCTATAGATGTTGCTTTCGGTGTGGAGGTTGACAGTTCTTCTCGGTCACTCTCCCATTATGTACACGACCTGCGGCGAAAACTTCAACAGTCTTATGAACTGGCGGCGCAAGAAGCAGGAAAGTCGCAGAAACGACAGAAGAAATGCTACGACGCCAAAGTACGTGGTGCAGCTTTGCAAGAAGGAGATCGGGTACTAGTGAGGGTAGTCGCATTCGATGGAAAGCATAAAATTGCTGACCGCTGGGAGAGTGAAGCATATGTGGTCATTCGGCAGCCCAACGGTGACATTCCGGTATTTGAAGTGCAGAAGGAGAGTGGAGATGGCAGAAAACGTGTGTTGCATCGTAACTTGCTCCTCCCCATTGGGGTGCTTGGCACTAAAATAATCGATGATGCGGATGATGTCCTTCAGGATGTGGAACCGCCACAGCGACCGGTTCCGAAACCGAGGACGAGAACGTCTAACAGACGTTCGCCCCCTCCCTCGCATGATTCAGACTCTGAGGATTCGGTTTACTGGTATGGAACAGAGCAGGACAACTCATCAGGAGACGGCATTCATGGTGCTGTTTTGGAGGTTGGGAATCAGGATTGTATCTCGCAGCATTCTGGTGACGACCTTGAATCTGTTGCTGGGATACGGAACTCCGAACTTCGAGGTGACGACCAGATATTAGATGAAGATATCGAAGTTTCGAATGTTCCTGGTGATCAAGCTACGTGCAGTAGCGATGATTTGCTTTGTAGTCCTGTTGATGCAGTGTCCAGTTCGATTGAACCGGGGTCTGGTGTCGTTGAAGAAGAGTCTTCATTCGATGAATCTACCGACCCGCAATTACGAAGGTCGACGCGTCATCGAACGCAACCCGATTGGTATAGTAGCGATCAGTACGTCAGTTCTATGCAGCCGGATTGGGTGAATCGTGTGAATGTGCTGCAATCGCTTGCTATAATGGAAATGTTCGCTGGTAAACACGATGAGGTGGCTAGTGCTGTATTGGAGATAGTACTTCATGGAGTTGGGAAATGATGTGGACATCATTTGTCATTGGAGGGAAGTGTGTGGCAGATGTAATATTTTGACGATAATCGGTTTTGACGTCTGGAGCCTCCGGTATTTTATCTGTGATTTCTTTGCAGTGCTACCGTAAAGGTATGGTTATTCATATGCTAATCTTCACCTGTTCTGTACCTTTATCGGTGTCTGTGTTCTTTGCCTGTTCCAATCTTTTATCCAAATTACCTTTTCCGTCTTTCTATTGCTTGTGGTCAATGCGCTGTTTATCGGTACGTGCATATCGTGCGAGCGTCCCCTATTTAACCCGATTTGCTATGTGATTTTGTGCGCATTTCATTTTTGCTTTACCGTCGGGCGGACCTTATCGTAATACAGGCTTGCTGATCCGAGAAATTCGATAGTTCAGGTTAGTTTATTTGTCTTTTTAGTATCAGGGTATTTTCTAGTAATATTTGTTATAAATGAGAGAGATTGATATATTTGCCAGGTGTTATGCTATTTGGACAATAGGTATCCAGATAATGCGTAAATACTGTTTGGGAAATATGTATCTAGATAGCGCATGACTGTGTGATAAGTTTGGGTGCATGATCGGAGTTTTTAGAATATTGTCATTTACTGCGATAGTTTCATTTTGTTTTCTATTCTTGAACCATTGTATTGAGAATACCACCAGTAAAGCGTGTTTATTTATACTGAGAATAGCACCAGTAAAGCGTGTTTATTTATACGCTTGTTATTTTGTGTATTTAGGTTCAACCCGTCACGAGAATTATATATACCATACGCAACAACCTGTCACGAGAATTATATATACCATACGCAGATCACTGTGAAGGGAGCCTCTGCCTTATAGATGGGGTAAGCTTTATATTGTGTATAATGTCGTACTCGATTGTTCCGGATCGGGTTGCGAAAATATATTTCGTACCGGCTACCATGCATTGTCTATGGGTGCATTGTTTGATTCGTGTATTGGTTGCATAACTTTTTAGTATACGCTGTTTGTTGGTTTGAACAATAACGATAATCACGTAACGTAGCGACAACAATGGCGGCTGTATTAATAATTGGTTGGAGTGAATCTAATGTTTCTCTTACTTGTTATTATATGAATGCGTTGTCATCTCATATTGATTCATTACCCGTTGGCATGTTTAGTGCATGACAATGATATAAGATTATGATATTATTTATTATATTCTGATTTATTGTGCGGGATTAAATTTGTTGTTATATTGTATTTATAGGGTCGATTTCCTTCTGGCTGATTCCTGTGAAAATAAAATTGGAAAAACAGAACCTCGCCTCTGCAGTTACCCTCATTGAGTATACGTGTGACTGTTACAGTAACATCAAGGGCGTAGACAAGTTATAAGATTTGGGGGGGCTTGAGAGGGGGAGAGTCTGAGAGGGGGGTATCCCCCCTCGCAGCTTAAGAATTTTTTTTGAAACTTGATGGTAAATTGGCACTCTCTGGGAGCATCTGAGTAGTATAACGTTGTAACAACTGAACTTTGATTTATCCCAAAATGTCTCATAACAAAGACGATCACTGCAATGATATACAAGCTGAAGTGATCATTCAGTCTCCGGTTTGCACTATATTTCAAGTTAATCCTTAGACAATACTGTCGTGCCCCGATAGCAGCGTGTGTCTGAGCACGTTTCGTCTCTGACGTTTCCGACGATATTTCTGGGACAATTTATCCGACAACATTGAAACTTCACACAGTAGATAAAAAAAATACTAAATTTATTCCCCTCCAGTAGTTCTCAATAAATCGCGAAAACAAAAATTAGATGGGAAATTTGTGAGATATTTTTGACTTTTTACGTCAAGCTCGCATGTTTTAACAATGGCAGATCAAAGTTATCGTGGTCCCAAAATAACATGGTAGGTATCGGTGACTTTTGTCAGTTCTCAAAAAATTTTAATGAAGGACAGAAATACAATTCGGGCTTTTTAGTTTATATACTGTGTGAAGTTTCAATGTTGTACGATAAATTTTCTCCGAAATATCACCAAAAACGTCTGGGATTTAGTATCTGGGAAAGACAGTAGGTTTATTTCTAGGGTTTCTTTATGAAAAGTAGTTGAGAGTTTGTATATCTCTTGTTTGTGAATAAAGAAGTACTGGGATCTCAATTGAAAAACAAAATAAGTTTGTAGTGAAAAAGTTACGAAAAATTCTCCTCATCGGAAGTTTTGATGTTTTTTGTCCAAATAGGCGGCATTTGATTGGATTTGGAGCACACTATTCCATTCTCGATTGAAGCCCGAAATCGTCAATCTATGGCTTTGATCACTGATCAATTGCAATCTTATTTTAGGCCTAATGGTATGCACTGGCGGTGATAAGTTTACTTCTCCTGTAATAATTGAATAAGATACGTGATCTTATATGCTATGTTAGGTTTCTTTTTCTTTCTTTCTTTCCTTTTTTCGTTTGTTTGTTTGTTTTGTTCTTTTTTTTTTTTTTTTGCCGGCCGTCAAAATTTGGGGGGGCTCAAGCCCCCCCAAGCCCCCCCTTGCCTACGCCCTTGAACATAATAGTTTGAATAAATTGACAAATTGACCTGATTTATAGATCTTGGATACAAAGATAGAATAGATAATATTTTTATATTACCAGCAGTGAATTGGACCATTGGCCGTCACGTGATCTCCGGCAGGTGACTATCAATTCCGTGAAGATCAGCGGTGGAAAATTGTCGTGGGGGTGGGGTTCCGTGTTTGGAAGGGAGGGGAGGGGGGTGTCTATAGGCAAATTAGAACGTGACGAGTGGATGGCGGCAGCTTTCAACAGACATGTTCAGACTGGGTTTTTAGATATTCCTACCAGAAATCTTCAGAATAATCATTCAGTAATACGCATTCAGTAAACATGCGTATTAAGAGAGTAGATCACATTCAGTACTAAAGGTGCTGAAAAATCTTCAGTATTTATGCTATAGGATAAGACTTGGGGAGTAGATATGGAGAATTGGGGTGGAAGTAGGAGAATTGGAGATCATCTTCCAGGTATTTGTAAGCTTGCTTTTATGGGAATTGAATGAGTATGAATTTCTTGGGAGCACCAAAACCATAATATTCAGTCTAAAGAACATATCAATATATTATTTATATCCACGCTATTGTGAGCTGCCTGGATACTAGTGTTAGAAAATTCGGCATATTTGCAAAAAAAAAAATATTGTTTGTTTATGCAGCATTGATTTGTTCCTTCCAGTCATATATTGATCATTTGTCTCGTTTTATTGTATCCTAACCCACAAATTCCTCTAATATAGTTCCATAAGCCCATGAACGTGAACTACTTCCTTAATACTAATAAATTGTGAAAGTGGTGATATTTAGTGCAACGGTCTAATCGTTCCAGCGTAAAACTATCCGAAAACCGTGTGTGATCTCCCCAACTCTATATTCTGAATCTACACTAAATCGATAACCTTCAAACTGAATATAAAGAACATGATATGGATTTCAGTCTACACCGGAGAGTCAGCCTGTAATTAAGTATGACTGACATGAATGCACAAGTTCTTTTAAGGCACGTGGTTGATAACAATCCGCCTAATGCACAATATTGAGATAACAAAGGAAAGCCTGTCTGTGCAGTAACCCGTGACTTCAACTGATCAGATTTTGGTTCGTATAATTTCATTTTGCGCTATTTTTTTAACCCACGGCAGTATCTTGAGCTGACGATTCCTGACACAATTTTACTATATTTTCCCAGTATTCAGTGAAAGTGTAATTATGCTTAGAATAATATATAATTCATCAAATACTACATGAAAATAAACCATCTATCACCAGTTCAAATGATTGTCCTGGGTTATAAGATAGGGCAAAGTGAAATTATACGCACTAGTAGCTGAATATCTGTAGGACAATTTTCCCTCTCTCGGCAAATATCTCAGGACGTATTCCACCGGATAAATTTCTCCAGGACAATTCTCCATAGTCAATTTATACCACCAAACAAAGGAAATATTGAACAGATTATGAGCTATTAGTGTGTAGTTTCTTTTCATTAAATCTCATATAGTACATGTTTTGTAGGATCCCAGGATTGTGAAATAATAGCACAACGTAGAATGAAGACATTCTGAAATAATAATGAAATCGAACTTGTTCAGTACTGGAACAAGTTAATATATTGCATTGTACAATAAATTCGATTTGAGCTCTCTTAAATAGTTTGGCAGACAAACTGCCTAGCTCACAGATTCATGTATTGTGCAATTATGTTAATTTATCTATATTTTAATTTTCTTGTGCGTCTGTATTATTCTGTGTTTCATATGGAACTTGCGTCTGAAATAAAGTCATTATTATCCATAATACAGCATTAGCTTGAATGTATATAATACGTATTCCACCGAATAAATTCCACCGCATGAATGCATGAATATCTATTTAACCGCTAATAAATGTACATGCGCAAAGATACAAAATGTGTTAAGCATGAAAAGGAAACTGTCATACAATAAAGAGGTGTGTAATACTAGATTAATTTACATGCATATTTATATAATGGCCCTAAATAGTACACTTTTATTTCCTCAACCTAAAAGGTCGAAAACCTGAATTTCCACATGACAGATTATGTTTTAAATCAGTTCAAACTCCATTTTACTTCAATTTTCTGAATGTAAAAAAAAATAAATAAAAAAATAGAACAAAATGACAATTTATCCGAGGAGAAATTGTACGGAGATGGAATATGTCTGCATCCTTTCAGTATGTATTGTGGTCCGATATAGTATTAAGTTACACAGTATGTTATACCGTTTCTGAGAAAAAAAGGACGTCGAAACAAGTAATTAAGCTCTTTCCCATTATATTGCATTGCCATAGTGAATCGTCTTTCAGAAAATGAGCTATTTTCGTTCTAATTAGTGCATGTCCTCATTATACATGCGATCATTTTTCGTATTTGCATCATGAAAATATTTATACTTGTTTTCTTTTTAATATTGTGAATATACTCAGCTGATTAATGTTATACACTATTTCGAGAAATAGAATCATGTGTCACACAGATAGATTTGAGGCAGCGGAACATGTGAGCCAAATATTGAACCAAAATGGTTTTGAACTAACCAAATTAGTTATCTGTGCTACCAATATCTACTGTATGGATCACAAGTGTTCGCTGGTTAGATGTTAAACGAAGCTAATCGTTTGTTTATGCAGCATTGATTTGTTCCTTCCAGTCATATATTGATCATTTGTCTCGTTTTATTGTATACTAACCCAGGAGTTGTTTGGTGATGTGCCTTGCCCTGATGTCATCACAACATTAGCTCTTGCCCGAAACCTACGTGGTCGGAATAATATATTAAGGTGAAACCTCTTATTATTTCTGAGGGTATGGGGGGTAATGCGAAGGGAATGAGAGGGTAGATGATGCCACGTCTGATCGAAGTCACGTCCGGGACAAAGGTCATGATCGATGAAGGGGTTACTCCCATGAATAAACTTCCAATATAAACCATGACAGTCTGACCCTATCAATGCCATTCGTAGTCTACACCACGAGGAGTTCAAGTCGACATATGGCACGGCCCGTTTGAATCAAACATTGCCCCTATCTCACCCAAACACGTACCGGTGCACCAGCTCAACGCCAGCTTTCTCTAATGTTGCCCAACTGTGTATGCGTATCATGCTGTGTCACCTCCCGTCCAAACCATACCACTCGTAGTTTAAACCACGTAGGCTTCAATATAACACCCTGCAAGCTGTATTTGGACCAAGATTGGTCTCTAGGTCGCGCATCCCAAAATGTCCGCTTTCGCAACAAATCTTCTACTGTGCATGCGCATACTGACGTAATTTGCGCCCTGAACCGCCCCCAGTCGCAGTCTACATGCCAAGTCCTCCATGATGAGCCTTGAACCCGCCACGACCCATGTAGACCATGCAGAGCCCATGCTAACCAATTTGACCGGAGTTAGTTTTGGGTGTAAATCCTTATTCTGCATTTAATTTTTTCCAGAAGAAATCTTAGCTTTGTATCTACCCACGTATCACAAAGCCGATCTCGACGAGCGCTTCAAGTCCAGATCAAGTCCGACCCCTTAGGACCTCATATTGGCCCACCTGGACCCAGTTGACTGCGTATCCGGTCCGTTATTTATACGTATTTCTTTCCAGAAAAAAAAAGTTTTACATCCACCTTAGTCAGTCACGTGACCTCTTCTTTATTTTTCACAATGATATGGCAACTCCTTCACCGACCATGGCCTTTGAACCCGACGTGATCTCTAACGGACGCGACGTTATCCGCCCTCCGCATTCCGTCCGCAATTACCCCCCCCCCCCACCAAACCTTAAAAATGATAAGAGATTTCACCTTAATATACTACTGGCCTGTAGGTTCATATGAATTTTTGTCACTACACCGGCAGCTTCTCTCGCCACTTTTATATGTTGCGTTGAACTAATACAATCATAGAAAGCTGGAAATAATAATCTATTCTGTGTAATGCTGAATAGGTTGAATGTGAATGCCGAAAGAAACAATTATATTCATGATTCATGGATGAGGAAACACCTTGTGAAATTTGCGGTCTTATAAGACGACAGGGCTTGTGCGCGTGATCTTTAAGATGTTGTAACGCATTGGTCATCTCAAGACACAGGGATCGTCTTCACAAAACCTTAAACAATAATAGTCCAACAGGTCCGACTTCTAAAGATACCGAAGGATTGACAACGTCTTAAAGATGAGAGAGGATACAACGAAAACGTCTGCTGAATATTAAGCCGATTTATTGTAGATTCAGTCCACCTAAATTAGGAACGACCATTGTGAATCTAAAGGTACCTCAGCCCACCTAAATTAGGAACGACCGGCACTATTTGGCAGGCAGACTAGGGTAACCACATCAACATCCAGACTATTCTGTAGTCAGTCATTTTTCCGAAACTGGAGTTAGCACACTATTATTGGAAGCATGATCGAGCTTCTAACGATACAAGATGGATCTACCATCAGGGAGACGTGGTGTTAATATCTGCCGGTAATATGCCGTTCATTCCTTTTTATACAATTCTAATGTCAGTTTAACCCGACAAGGATGTACTTAGCTTAAGTACTATTTGGACAGACATATCATTGAACTGTCACATTGCATACCACATCCATCAAACTGAAGGTTAAATCATTGTACTTACATAAACGGTTTATACCTTATCTGTATAAATCTGAACATAACTAATTCTCACAAATAATTGTGTTTACAATAACCGACCTGAAGGATCATCGAATAATATTTCGGAAATAGGTTTGTCACTACACATCATAATACCACGGTTTGCGTGCATGCAAGTTTCACACACAATTGGTAAATGGAAAATCATAAACTGATACATTTTATATGGTGGTCCAGAATCGACATTTCACAACCTGTACGGGCGATGTCATTTCATCGTCACAACTGAAGTTTATCAGCGGCCTAGACGCTATCTCATTAAAGTCTTAGTTCACCAAGACCATCCCTGCTATGCGCCGATATGACTATCAAAATATCACGCGAGTGGTTGGGTGGGTTCAGGTTCCTGTTGCTTCAATGCATTTTGCTGAGAAGCAACAGGAACTTGACAATGTGATGTCTAGCACTGTAATATCACTTGTCTTTATTGCACCCTGTAAGCGTCCTGTCTGTGTCTTGTGTGCTGTCCTCAGTATTTTGTTGGGTGGATGGAGGGTGTCTGGCTCCATGCTACTTCAAAGATTTCTTCTTTGATGTAGCAGGAACACAACTGGGCTGGGTGGTGCTTAGTTGGTTCGTCGTGATATAGCTGAAATATTGTTGAAAGCGACGTTAAATTCTATTCACTCACTCACTCACTCAAAATATCACTTAAAGTGACCTCCCACATCTTTGAGACCACACTGGAATACATACGTCGAACAAATATGTTAAACAGTTCGGATTCAGGCGGAATTAGCCATCTGAGCTTTGTATATAAATTCCTTAAAAAAATAGCATGAAGTCTAAATATTCATGCTACTACATGAACCGGATATACCCGATCATTATCCTTCATTCCCTTTCTCAAACGGATCGGAGTCATTAAATCTAAGCCGGAATCACGAGAATCCTCGAATAGCATGTATTTGTATTACTGTTCGTGTATTCCAATGCATTAACATATAATAAACTCGAATACTACGAGACAAATTAGGATACACATATGTTAATAACCTTCTTTTGTTTAAGCGCAGTAATCCGTAATTTCGAGCCCTCAGTAGCAGCGCGGTAGCAGTGCGGTGGCAATGCGGTAGCAATGCGGTGACAACGCAGTACCAACGCAGCAGCAACGCAGAAGCGATGCGGTAGAGGCACAGTAGCAGCACCTTAATTACCGCGGTAGAGTGACATTTAATGAGAGCGGTACTGTAGTAAGGTGTTTGATCAACCTCATAATGGTGTTGTGTTACTGCCTAATTGAAGAATATTTTTCGTTGAAATACAGCAATCTAAAGTAGCGACAACTGATGATACGTATAGCCACATTGACGTGAAGACACATAGAAGAACAGCCTTAAACTTCATGTTTCCACTGCCATTCCGTCGTGCCCGTGAAATACGACGGTAAATTATACATGTAAACATTTTGTTTGGCTCTGCTTGATCAGCATAATATTCAGCTACTGAAGAAGCCAATAGGAGAGAGTAAGATTTAAGTTCCTATTATCCTGGACACTGATCAGCCCAGCAAGTACAGCATCCGGTCACCGTATTTTAAGAGATTTGTGTGGAACTTAACATAATCGAAAATTTACCTATTAAGCGGTTCGCTGTTTTCTTTACTTCACATCACTAATACATATTAAAACATAACATCAAGATGTGGAAAGAAATCTGAAAATATATTCTGATGAACTGGTGTTTCGAACCCAAAACTTGGCCCTCCGCTAATATGTAGTCCGAGACTCTAAGCATTCCGCCAAACAACTGTGACAATTGTCAGCTGCTGGAATCAAGTGGCGAATGGCAGCGATCTGCTCCCCTCCACAGCATTTCAATCGGTTTTGACATATTTCGACACTATTAGCAACATTTTTCAACATCATTTGACATTAAACCCACCAGATTTGTATATCTTGGACTCGCTTTGGTTAAAAGTGTCATATTTTATATATAAAGGAAATTCACCCCAAGAATATCACCAAAATTTGCAAAAACAAACAGATGCCCCTTTTGGGACACTTGTAGTATATTTTTAATCGTCTTTCTCGGTGAAATTTCAGAATACGAAATTCAGTATGTCTCTCCTAAGGTTAGTAACTTTCCAAGTAAACGCGTGAAATTATATTTTCTGTTCACAAAGGCAACAAACACACTAAGCTAAAAATTTACGTCTCACCGAATAGCTCCTTTGCAGGCATCAGTCGATCAGATGCATCCGTCTGAATTAGACACGCATTTAACAATTTCCACTGGAGCTTTATAATTAGAAGATATTTTCACCGTATGGATCAAAGTATTGGTGGTCCTTATAATGCGTCACAATCATAATACATGTAACAGTATTTGTCAATAGGGAATGATCCTTAAAGCTTTCTCGTTTGAAAAGTAACCTGTCTCAAATCGCATTTGTGTGAATATAGCCAACTTCACGTAAATGTGTGGCTCCTAGACATTTGCATTCTACGCAATTACGTGATGACGCGAATATAATTAGGCTGAGCAAGCATGTATCAGAATCTTACGTAGATATTAAATTTGTATTGTCCAACCTTTGAAAAAGGAATATGCATTTGAAGCAATTTCCGAGTCGATCTATTCACAATATATCGGTGACGTCCATGAAAAGTCTTGATACCTATAACAAAAGGGTACAACTGTTTTCTGAACTACCGTGATAAATAAAGGGGAAATAGCGAAGAAGAGCTAATAGTTCAAGTCATAGAGGATTTCACATGGTAAAGATATATTCACGAGTCGTTGCTTTCAGAGTTCTTTTCAATACCAAATATATCGCGTGAAATACAATACTATTGTGTGGATATCTATGTTGGTAGAATAATGATTCGAAGACTATTGATCGCTGTCTAATTATTCCCAAATGGAAATAACATCCTAATGAGTAGGATAGCTATAGCCTGAATAGATGGATCCACAATTATTATAATAGTTCTCTGTAGAGAAAAACGTTATTAAAAAGGAGAAAGACACACTACGGGGACGGCAGTCGAAAGTAATTATCATACAATTCTATCAAGGTACATCGGAAATCACGTCCTCGTCGGAATTGCGACAACGCGGTATCAATCCAGCCCCTACCCGATTTCAGGTTGAAATACTCATCAAATCGCACAGGGTTGAACACACAGTAATTGAATTCTCCTCGTTTCAAAACTTCCCAAAATGTTTTTTGAGTTTAAGATCACAAAA
Organism: Hanleya hanleyi; assembly: GCA_036873755.1. Taxonomy (NCBI): domain Eukaryota; kingdom Metazoa; phylum Mollusca; class Polyplacophora; order Lepidopleurida; family Hanleyidae; genus Hanleya; species Hanleya hanleyi. The sequence goes on along the minus strand of JAVTVY010001819.1, from coordinate 22,306 downwards.
TAGGCCACACGAATGACCACGTTAACAGTTGGGCAGGGCGATCATTCAATGACTCTTCGACATATACATAAAAAATGATAAGAACTGGGAGTTCCTTCGGATCAATCGTATCGATCAGCCCGACAGTAGGAAATTAATGACGTAAACAACCAGCAAATAATATCGATGAATTGTGAGGCCTGATAAATCTATATAGGTTATAGGCCCTGTGGGTTGACATAGATGAAAAAATCGCACTAGACAGTTCGTCTAACTCAAATTTTTGTGGTCTTTCTGTTAGATGTGAACTTTGTTTATCTACGAAGCATGAACGAAAGACCAGAATACTGACGTATATATATATTGATCGATATCTACTAAGCATGAACGAAAGACCAGAATACTTACGTATATATATATTGATCTATATCTACTAAGCATGAACGAAAGACCAGAATACTTACGTATATATATATTGATTTATATCTACTAAGCATGAAAGAAAGACTAGAATACTTACGTATATATATATTGATTTATATCTACTAAACATGAAAGAAAGACTAGAATACTTACGTATATATATATTGATTTATATCTACTAAGCATGAAAGAAAGACTAGAATACTTACGTATATATATATTGATTTATATCTACTAAGCATGAACGAAAGACTAGAATACTTACGTATATATATATTGATTTATATCTACTAAGCATGAAAGAAAGACTAGAATACTTACGTATATATATATTGATTTATATCTACTAAGCATGAACGAAAGACTAGAATACTTACGTATATATATATTGATCTATATCTACTAAGCATGAACGAAAGACTAGAATACTTACGTATATATATATTGATCTATATCTACTAAGCATGAACGAAAGACTAGAATACTTACGTATATATATATTGATCTATATCTACTAAGCATGAACGAAAGACTAGAATACTTACGTATATATATATTGATCTATATCAGAGAAATATATATACTAGAAATTTGTTACTCGAAATTGTCAGCACAAGATAATCAAGATAGTGAGGGTACAAATAACATGGAAATAAATGGACCTTGCAAAATTCTGTGATTGGCTACGTTTTCATTTTCTACTGAACTTCATGTCATGTTATAATTGTATGTCATTTTATCATGTTTTTAGTTCCACAGCTCTACTGAATACTTTTCTTTGTTGCTTCGACCGTTCTTGTTTCTGGAAATGTTAGAAAGTTTATATTGGATTCTTCATACCGTTTGACACGATTCACACAGTAACAATGATAGCTTTCGGATTAAGCAGCGGATAAAGAGTCAGGAGAGGTGGTAAACAGCAAGTGTAAACATAGGTTTAAAAAACCTAAGTTTCTCAAATTTGGCGATACATATCGCATGCTGATAGCAAAATACGAAAGTAGCGTGCAAGATCTATGGCGCTACGTTTCGTAACTTGTGTCTAATTCCGCTTAACCCTGGGCTAGGGGCCGTATGAACCCATGTACTTCAAGATCCTCATGGTACTCATATGAACAGTCACAATCAAAGCGTGACTGAGATACATCTTTTTTAGATGACGACTCTATAACGAATATTATGGATTAAGAATACTGATCAGCGATACGGATTTGATATTTCTGAACATCATCATGATGTCTTGCCGGCATCATTGAAAACTGTTGACCGCTTCTCTCTTGCAGGAAACAAGCCTATGTTTATGTATACTATGATTGGTTCTTTTGAATTTGGTGCTAATACTGTTATGTGGAAAATGGAATAGGTCTTTGAATTATGGACGCGGATATTCTCTAATGGACGACGGCTGGATTATGAATGACGGACTAGACGCTTGTAATTTCCATATTCTTGTACTGTACTCATATTCGACTAGTATGAGTCTAGTCAAATTGTTGGACATTCACAAAACAGGCGCGGTCCTGTATCTATATCCCAGTCAGGTACCATATATATCCTCGTACCTATATGTGACTGTTGGTAAAAAAAGTGATATTTTTAGGCATCTAGGCCTTTGTCCAATAGAGTTTGCGTGAATTCGTCATTCTTCCCAAAACTTATGCTCCAGTAGGATTTAACTACACGCATACTCCTTCAGATTAAAATTATATTCGAGGTAGTCGGGAGTGGGGCGGTAATGGGATAGGTTTGCAACTATACTCGCCCACCCATAATACGGACTAGCATCTATAATAAAACTTCTGACTACATTGTTTGATCATTGTTCTTCAAACAACATTCGTTTCTCATCACCACCGCTTCATATTTTCTCGCCCACCCTAAAATTATTTCATTACTCGCCATGTCTAAAACACATATTTATTCAAGCTTCGTGTACCAGTCTTGGAAAATCAGTATGGTTTCACAAAATGGTGTAGTCCTTTGACCAGTGACCTCTGTGTGTTATTTTGTAAATTAAATTAACAATACGTCAACCATTTTGTTTCGCAGGATATATTTCACACATAATACGTTGTGGTAAACTAAGAAAAAGTGACAGAGAGTTCAATACTCCCGTGACAAACAAACAATTTGATTTTCTGCACTTTAATAAACAATGAAAGCAAACAACTAGATGTATGGCGCAATTCCGCTCGCATAGCCATTGTTGGTTAATAAATGCATTGATCTGACAACTAGTATGGGATCGAGCCGTAGATCGAAGGATCTTTGACACTGTATGCTCTGTACGCCATTAGGTTACGTGAACCTGGGCTATTGGTCGTATCAGCAACATGCTTCGTAAGATTTTCATGGTGCTCGTTTGAGAATCACAGTGAGATACCCCCACTTTGAAAACTGGTAAAAACTCCGAAAAGGATCTGTAGACGGCACTACCATGTTGTTATATTATAGCATTGGAAACGGATGACCGATACTGTCTTCCAAATGGATGCCTCTTGCATCCAACTACGTTCTTTTCACCCGCTGTTGGTTTTAGGTCGAGGTAATCCCATTCTACCCAGAAGCCTTGTCATATACTGCTGTTGGTCAGTGAATACCGTGGTGACGACTTATTTATATTCAAAAAATAAATTCAGTTTCCGATCTTACTTTTAATACGCACAGGCGGAATTTAGGGACAAGTCTACTCCAGCTACTAAGATAATAGCTTATGCCCCCCTCCACCCCACCAAACTTTATTCCCTTATCTGCGGAACGACAAAAAACTGAAAGCTTACCCTCAGCGACTTCTTAGTTTATCTATTGAAGTCATTTTTAGCCTATTTGCATAATTCCCCGAGTAGACGATCATGGATAAATTCAATATGACGGCCACGTGGGGTATCAGAAAAGTGATCTTTTTATCATTTTTCTTCAAAATTTCTGCTTTTCTTCGAGGAAAATTGAGCAAAACATATTTTATGTCACATCAGACTATCATTCACTAATCGAGCATGCAGCTTTCGCAAAGAAAACACATAAATAAAAATAAATAAAAAATGTGACAGAAAAATCGACCGAAAATGCCTGTTTCAAGATGACGTCACTGTGACGTCACCAAAGCTGTCATCTTGGATTTTTTTTTTACATTTTCTGGTAAAGCTTGACCCAAGGGTATGGTGTGGTAATTTTCAATCCCCTAACTCGAGGAGTAAGAAAACTATTTAAGGGGGGGGGAGGGGTTCGAAATAGCCTCCGCCAGGCCTGGACTGGTCTCAAAAATCCCATTGCAGGCCAGATAGGATTACGGTGAGATTCCGTTTTCAGATGTTCAACTTTTACAGATTTGATTACTTTATTTCACGGTGACCTATTTATCACGCATTATTGATGGGGTTCCAATTGCCGATTTTGATTACCATGATATGCTTATCCGTTCGACTGTGATAATATAGATTTGTGGATGACAGGAAGTTGACAATAGATTATCACATAATCCTTATCGACGATTTGACAACGAAAATGGCAATTTATTCTTGAAATACATCAGATAAAATAAATTGAAATTTCTGAGAAAAAAATCCCATAAATCACTAAAATTCCATGTCATAAGTTCAAGTAATATATATCGTATCCCATTAGGGTAATATACGGGCCGGCAATATGAAGGGTCTGTGTATCAGTTCAGCTGGAGCCAGTTAAAAGCCATCAATGATCGGGGTTACTTTTATTACGATTCCGTCTTCTGCCTCCAAGCAATCAATTTTATATCCCATTCATCAATAACAAAATAAGAAAGTAGTCGACCCTTTCACGGATGATCAATTCTACTGGAAAGAGACCTCGATAATCTTCGTCACGGGCATATTCGACTTCCAGTTCATCATGTATAATGTAGCCGAGTAACACACAATGTAGCAAACAGCCATTGTGCATACAAATATGTTCTCATCGTATATAGCCCAATGAAATAGCGATTGATAAGAGGCGGTCAACAGTATCATTTTCAGTGAAACAACGGGTTATCCTGTTCATCAAACCCATATCTGAATAAAACACAAACAAACGATTATGGTGAAATTTAATCTGCTTTCTGTTTAACAATTTTGCATGCTTATAATCATGAGAATGTGACCGCGCTTTTACTGAAGACATGGTTTTATGTTATACACTACCACCAGGTTAACTACTAAGGAACCGATGATTCACCGTTGTTCATAGTCAGGTTGTCAGATATAAAAATCCATCCGCTCCCGTTTTCATACTTTTTATCTGGCAAAATTTAAAACCGAAAGAAGCAAAGCTCGACATCGCTTTCCTGTTTTCTATTTCGAAATATTTTGTCATATAGCAGTTACGCTCCACGTGCAGATCCGAGGGTCTCCATAGGGAGAGTAAACGACAATACGAGAGCGATAGGCTTACAACTTTTCTCCCAGGATATACATTGCAATAATGGTTGTCTGTACCTGGCAGTCATTGTCCTACCTGGAACTGAGTTCAGTTATTGGTTTGGCACTCGATATATACTTTAATTACTGATGGACATATTGTAATGTATTATATATTATATTTGCGCCCGGACAGCTATGCTTGCAGTGGGGTGGGGGAGGGGGGCTGTTTTATTACAACAGTGGCAATATCAGTTGTGCTCCATGAAGTGCTATTTATCGTATTATCAGACAATTTCGGTCACGGTATAAAGGTGACACATTTTCAGTAGCTCAGTATCTGTCCCACGTGGTCCAGAGGAAAGAGACGCGGTAAACGGAGGAGAGGAGTTCCAGCATTTTATTGGATTATATTTTCCATGCAACAATGTGTACCTTTTGACGGATCATTAGTGCATTAACACGCTAGGTGGGCATTATTAGAATGAAAGTAACTCCGAAAACAGGTCTTGCTACCTGTATATTCCTGACGATGGTATAACGTTTACCGAAATATAGAATATCACAATGACTTCACTTTTCGGAGTTACTAGTTTCATTCTAGTTTATATGAAACTAATCTGTGGGACATCTGGACATTATTAGATTGTGGTGGTATATTTTTGTTACACATATTTCAATTATCCTATTTATTTCTGTGTTGCAAATATAGTTGGCGTATTATTCGTCAATTTTTTGCTATCACAATGAACATTTCTTGTTGATCTGAGTGTACATTTTATACATATCAACATATTTCGATCTCAAAATAATCGTCGTGCAGAATAAGGTGGTGTCAAACATACTATTCTGGCTTGAAATAGACACTGAAAGTATGGATGTTGCGGCATTTTATATTGCAAGCTGGTACCAAATGGTTTCATAATAATCCGAGGGTGTTGAATCCGAATCTGGTGATCACTGCCGGGTATCCTATTTTCCTAGGCTGAGTGAAACGACAATTTCCACATGAAATATTTAGCTTTTACGAAGGAAATCATTAACCATGAATTTTTTTAGTGTAGCGGAGATTGGGGTACACTGAAACATGTAGCCCAGTGGAACAAGCCATTTAACCATTATGTTAAGTACAGGAATCACATATTATTATCAGTAAAAAGCAACCACCCCATATATTGACTATAAGTAAAAAATATCGGCGCTATCAAATTAGGGGCAAACAAATTGTTTTTAAACAGACCGAGGATGATATTATGCCAAGTTTATTATGCCAAGTTTCCCGTGGTACTTCATTACAGTTTTGGTACTGTTGAAAGAGGATGGACAAAGGGTGCAATTTAAATGTATCGATTTATACACCCTGGGCGGACTGGGAGACTTTTTCCGGGGGCACTGGTACCATAGTAATCAAATGGCAACATTTATTTTCATCGTAAAATGTTATTGAAATGCATTCTTTTGTTTTCTAGATAGTAGAAACTATCGGTTTTGATGGGTTTTACTAAAAAAATCAAAGTCAGATGCTTCCGTCGGAATTGGAATCACACAAATATTTATTTACTCAAATTTGGCCTCTGATAAATATTTGAGGTAACTCAGTGGTCTAAAAGAGCTTCTAGCTTAGCCATACCTGTTGAATCGCCTAAACTCTTATCAAACACAATAGAATATACTTGATTTAAAATGTATTCCGATTATTGTCCCACTGCACCACAGTAGCCCCGATTTTGCCATTTTACAAATAACTACTGGAGAAATGTATAACAGATATTTTAAAGGAATAGTAAAATCTGCGTAAACTCGTGCTCGGCATGACAGAATTATACCATCAGATTCCAAAAACACGGGTAGGAAAAATTAGCAAAATTCTACAGCTGAGTAAACACCGATTTATCGTTCACACTTTTACACTTCATGATCTGCGACATGTTGGAACGACTGTGACGTTTGATGGGCCATACTGTTTTTATGTAGATGGCGCTGCGACAAAAATCCCGTTGTCATCCGGGCTCTATCCCATAAGGTAAAGCATTAAACTACAACAACGGCAGCATTAGCAGCGTTTCTTCTACTGCTATCGGGTGATGAGGCCTGATATTCCTGCCTCAGAAAGAGAGCTCGTGAAATCATATGCAAAATGCCACATGTCAACCTGTATATCAATTCGACATTCATATATCACGATCCTCATAAACGTCTCGGAGCGTAAAGAAAGGTCCGCAGATCTGTCAAAAGCCATCGACACAATAATTTACAATTGGTCTCCATGTTATTAGCTACACTGCCTACAGCACAACTACGTCACAGGAATAATGTCAGGTGATATTTCAATGATCTTCATTGGCTAACGGCTCTCAGGCTTGTTATAATGGCGACCTCCACGGATTCTTGATCTGGGCAATAGCTTTGATGTTCAAAATGTTCTCATTCATTCGGAATTACTAGAAAAGCTGATTTGTTTTGTTTTTCGAATACTAATGATATAGTTCTTTCGATATTACTAAGCATCGCCTTTGGGTTTTCTATTCCTTTAAAATATTGTGTATGATTATATCATACTAAATACTAGTTATAACTAGAGCATAAAAGACAAATAATGTATAAAGATTTTCTTCGAGCATATCCGAGTTACAGGACAATACTAGCGGAGATATAAAACTGAAAATATCTCAGTGTACCCCCAATCTCCCCTACTTGAGCCCCCCCCCCGCCTTATTTACGGATAGATAGACAATTTTGTATTATACACCCGTCCCCACCCCTTTTCCACGCTTCTGCTCGAAACTGGGGCTAAAGGGCGTTTCTACAATACTAGTGCCTCCCTTTACACTCATTCAAAGGGGACCGTTTATAGATCCTTAGATTTCTCTGTCGAGATTTGATTTGCCTGGATTTGCGCAGGTGTTTACACAATATCATGAACAAACTAGTTGATTTGCTTCGGACTAATACTAATACTTTTACACACTACGTTTGGAATATTTTCACAAAATTGTCCTTGCCTGCTTTGATCACAATATTATTGGTATACTTTAACCCTACCAGCCGGGGTGGGGAGGCAAACTGGTCCTCGTGAGCATTCAAAATGGAACTTGACGGTTGCATTTGAGTTATATTGCCTTTTTCCGCATGGAAGTGCCAAACAAATATGATTATTTTTGTTTGTAGGAAAATTACATCAATAATCACATAAATGCAAGGTTGAAAAAAGAAAAACATCAGCCCAAAAATGTGACGTCATCGAATCGACTGTTTCAAATTATATGTATTGTGTCCCCCTTTAAGCTCCTTAGACCAAGAGGTATGAGAAATATTTAGACGGGTGGTTGCGAAGAGAAGAAGGGATTTAAAACTTTCTGGCTTTTCTGCGAATCTTAATGGCGTTGTTCGGAGGCTATTTGCATAGGTGCAAAGGATCAATGAAAAATTCAAAATGACGGCCACAAGCTATTCGATATTTTCGGTCGTTTATGTTCATTTTTTCTCATTTCTCTTGTCTAAGAGGGTATAAATGTAATTATTTTATAAATTCGACCCATTGAACTATATGGTGTTAAAGGGAAGTTGAAACGTAAAATCAAGAAGTAATCAAAAGTGTATTTGGCGCCCAATGGATGTTATATCACCGAGGTATATATGTCGCCATTGAATGGCTTTGGTCGAAAGTTCATCGGACCTTGCCTGGATAGCTGTGGCATTGCTGAGGATGACAAAAGTGTAACCAACGCTCAATCAGGGCCCCAATCTTTTGTTGGTCAGAAGGCTGTAAAACTTTTTAGGAAAGAAATGGAATCTGAGAGAGTGAGTGACTATGCACATGAAAATGAAGGGCATTTAACCCTATCTTGCATGGGCGATTTGTGGTGTAGCGCAGCATAGGGAGGGCGGAAAATTCCCCTATATATTTTCGATATCTCTGAGGCTAGAGTGTTGAAACTTATCACACTATATCTCTGGGGTAGGGCAGACTCTGCTAGAAAATGTAACAAAAATCAAAGATGGTCGCCATGATGACGCCACAGTGACGTCATTTTCAAAAAAGGATATTTTTATGTTTTCTTCGCAAAAACCGCACGATAAATTAGCAAATAATAATTTGATGTGAAATAAAATAGCTTTTGCCCACTTTTTTCTCACAGGAAAGCTGAAATTTTAAAGAACAATGCCCAAAACAGCATTTCTCACACCCACAATTTCGTCATTTTGAATTTACCCATAATCCTCTGCTTGGGGGGTTATGCAAATAGGTTCGAAATAGCTCCAATACGATGAAGTAAAAGTCAGGAAGTTTCAGCTCTCAAGTTTTTGTTGTTAGGAGCAAAAAACAAATGGAGTGGGCGAAAAGTGGCCCCTCCGCCCAGATAAGGTTTACTCCCTTATAAGGTATGACATCACTATGACACTATGTCGGCACCTCTTCCCACTTCCCTTATATGTGTTGTAATCATCATAGAGGCCATCTTGGATTTTGTTATATTATCGGGTAGTGCTGGCAAGTTTCAGCTTCATAACCTCAAGGATAATGAAAAAGACGAAGCTACTGGAAAGCTAACTATTCTTTCAATGATAATATTCCCATAGATGTTCTTGCGAGGGCCAGAGGGCCTCACAGAGCCCAGAATAGGGGCACCCATTCTGATATTGTTCTGTATGCCTCAAATGATGGATGTGCTAAGTTTGGTGCTTTATTTCAGCAAGTCAAGAAATTTTAAGATAGTTTTCTGCATTCCAAGTGACAAATCTAGATCGTGCCCTTTTGCACATTAGTTTCGCTAAAGTAATAATACAATTTTGCCGTTACTACGTTCTCTAATCAAGTAGAATGAGTCGAATTATCTCCCCATTTCAATGTCAAATGTATGGACACTATACTACTGTTTCTTCAATTTTCTAATTAATGTGTAGGGAAAACGTGGAAACTTTTGCATGTGAAGAGAGAATACACATAAAGTAAATTTTGGATAACAACTGAATCACTCCCAGAAAATGGCAACGAAAGATCCTTTCCTGACTTGGCCCATGAAGTTTTAATGGACGGTCGCTGGCCAACGAATGTTCACATGACGATTTGATATATTCATGAAAACTGCTTTAGTTTTGAATTTACTTGCTATTATGAAGGAGGCATATAGAGAACATAGAGCCGGTAGATTACACCTATTGGTGGGAGAAGAGTTATAGTATAAACACAGCGCACGAGATGGCGGTTAAAAGTTCGTCAAGCCAATAAACACGTTACCAGCACCTTTAAGGTTGACATTTGTGCAAAAATGGAATCGATTATAGACATATGTTGTTTTTGTAATTTAATTGTTCGAACTAATCGAAGTAAGAGTTTGTAACCTGTAATTGGACGGGTATTATTTATCACTCAGCTTTGATGCATTATGTACATCCCGTCGCCAATTCGATTTCGAATACCGCGATCTGTCAGTCTGTTTACTGCGGATGACAGAGAGGTGAACATGCATGATAAAATTACCCTTTCTAATTGCCAATTTGTCAGAGATTTGACAAGCGCAATATCAATTGAATCTTCCAATCTATCAGACCAAATGAATTGAATTTGCTCGAAAATATGTGTGTATGCCCCTTTATCTCGCCTGGTGCTTTTTGAGTGTCGAGGTTTGCTGTATATTAATTACTCCGATATTTACATTTGGAAATCTGTAACAACCCCAATATGATAAACTACACAGCCATGAAGTGTCAGCTCTCATGTTTTTTGTCGTTCACGAGATGGCGCAGAAAGTTTGGCGGGGGTAATAATCCCCCCCCCCACCTTGCAAGCCTGATAGGGTTAATGTAGGTTTATGACTTTCACTAGGAATAGTAAACTCTGCGTAAGCTCGTGCTCGGCATGACAGAATTATGCCATCAGATTCCAAAAACACGGGTAGAAAAAATTAGCAAAATTCTACAGCTGAGTAAACACCGATTTATCGTTCACACTTTAACACTTCATGATCTGCGACATGTTGGAACGACTGCGACGTTTGATGGGTCATACGGTTTTTATGTAGCTGGCGCGCTGCGACAAAAATCCCTTTGTCATCCGGGCTCTATCCCATAAGGTAAAGCATTAAACAACAACAACGGCAGCATCAGCAGCGTTTCTTCTACTGCTATCGGGTGATGTGGTATGATATTCCCACCTCAGAAAGAGTGCTCTTGAAATCATATGCAAAATGCCACATGTCAACCTGTATATCAATTCGACATTCATATATCACCATCTTCATAATCGTCTCGGAGCGTAAAGAAAGGTCCACAGATCTGTCAAAAGCCATCGACACAATGATTTACAATTGGTCTCCATGTTATTAGCTACACTGTCTACAGCACAACTACGTCACAGGAATAATGTCAGGTGATATTTCAAGGATTTTCATTGGCTAACGGCTCTCAGGCTTGCTATAATGGCGACCTCCACGGATTCCTGATCTGGGCAATATCTCTGATGTTCAAAATGTTCTCATTCATTCGGAATTACTAGGAAAGCTGGTTTCTTTTGTTTTTCGAATACTAATGATATAGTTCTTTCGATATTAGTATGCATCGCCTTTGTGTTTTCTATTCCTTTAATGTTGCCTGTTATGGCGTTATTCTATACAGCTAATTTAATTGTCGTTTCGGCGATGGCATAGAATATCTAAGAAGATCTAAATATCTGGAACACCGATGATGCGTTTGGCTATCACCGTGTGATATTTGCGTGTAACAGGCCTCATGGAGTTGAGCAAAATATCACAAATTGATGGCACAGTAAACTTCACTGCTCGCAAAGCTATTCCGGATAGTCAGTGAGATATTCCTATAGTATCTAAGGAAAGCTTCAGCTAATAAATGTTCCGAGAAGATTCAGAGAGTATTCTCTAAATTTCCAGCACTTTATCTGTTTTCAAACATTCTGGTCATATATTATGTTAGTCCGGTGGATACGTGGTTAAATATGACAGAAGCGTGCATTTTCTGATGAAAGCAGGAGGGAGAGAGAGAGAGAGAATTAAGGTTTAGTGTCGCGTTCAGCAATATTTCATCTATATAGCGACGATCACACAAAATTCTATGTACTCAAGCCAATAACTTAATCCAACGCATTAAAACATACACACATTAAAACTTATGTAGCAAACCTGTTTCTCTCAAATAACCCAAGATGCAATCCTTCCTCACCCGACTAAAAGATCTTCCAAAGTAGTCGCTCGATAAAAAGCATCTCATACAATCTTTAAATCTATGCATTCGATAAGAATATGTTTCACCGTGAGATCTTCATGGCATGGAATACACCTTGGGACTCACTTTTTTTTTTAGTGAATGTTCGTGGTCGAGTTAATCGTGTATGGCCGATTCTACATCGCCTGATCATGGTTTGATCAAAACGTTTCTGGCTGTTCAGATGAGTATAGCCTACAGGTTTTTTTTAACTCACGAAGTTTGCTATTATTCACAGCATCCCATAAAGATTGAAACAGCCGTCTCACATAAGTACACACAGAGGGTCTGAAATCCTGAAGAAAGCATGCAACTTGGTACACATATAATACACCCCGTGAGCAACAGATCTGTCTTCTTTGAGCCTGGGAGGCCATTTATCCAAGATGGCCGCCGTGACGCTTCACCGATACGATGTTATCGGCAAAACCACTCCAAATAATATTGATGCACAATTTGATGCTGGTAAAAGTATTTTATTTTAGTTAAATGAACTACTGTCCTTTTATTTATAACTTTTGTGAGGAAAAATTGAATACAAAAATTCAGTCGAAAAAAGGCCGAAGAAATTGTCGTCACTTCGTGACCTTCATCTTGGATTTACCCCAGAGTCATTATACAGAGTATTATGCAATTAATATCAAAACGACCTCACTGAGCTTCACGGCAAAAAAAATCAGAAGATTTCGGCATACTGGTCTTCCACGTTTTGGAGATAAGATAGAACAGTTTGATATACAATGGCCCTAAACTTTGGATTTGTTTTGTTTTTCAATACTAATGATATCGTTCTTTCGATATTAGTATTCATCGCCTTAGGGTTTTCTATTCCTTTAATATCCTCAGATCGAGACCAATTTAGTGTAATAATTGTAAAGTTTGGGTTGATTTCTTGGGGGATATCTGGCATTTAAAAAAACGCAATAAAATATTGTTTGGGCGATTTTCCCCGTGACCAAGATATTCCATGGCGACATATGGCAAATCCAGAATGTTTCCAGTCTTTAAAATGATCCCAGTACCATGGAGTATCGTTGTGCAACGATTTATGTTTTTATAATCGGACTATACGGATCGTACGATTTATTACACAAGGACCATTGACGCTCGATCCAGCGGTATCCACAAAGTAACACACATCTGAGCTCGTCTGGAATAAAGCAGCCACTGACTGGAGAACCACATCATTGTTTTGAAACATTTCACTAGGATCGTAAAACTGCTCCGCTTAGATGCTGTAGTCTGTGTATGAGACGAGTGCACAATATGTAAGACAAATCACATTGGATACAAAAGCGTTATCTTGTTTCATCGTCACAGGGAGCTGCATGTATTTGTGATTTATTATTCAAGATTGAGTTGGAAGGATGCTGTCGCAGAACAAACTGCTCTTCTTAAATTGCAACGTATTCATTTATGCATTTTGCGTATTAATGTATGTTGATTCTTCAATATTGTTGTGCTCAATGATGCCTTGAACACAAATTATGGTGCAATCTCAGTCGGTCAGGACTCCTTCACCTGACAAAAGCACGACTGAAACATCTAGTTATATCGTGTAGAATTAGGACCTCATGTAACATACGATTCTGGTTTCAGCAATTTTCTTCTAATAAGTGACAGAGCCCAGAAGGCACAGGGTTTCATTAGTTACAATAGGAGTGGATCATTATTAACAATATGGATCTGACAGCATAGAGAAACTGTTGTTTGCATTTAGAGTTTGGATAATGGTTGCGGACATTGGCTGCTTGGTTCGACTTAATGCCAGTAATTATCCCCGATATTTGGTCGTTAATGAACAATCACTGTATTCAGCAAACAGGACCATTCCTCATTAGGCAGCACAGCTCAATGGATACAAGGGACGTCGCATATCAGAAAAGGTGGTGGAGGGAGAGGTTTGAGGGATGGTCTTTTTCAGGAAAGTACAAAGTTTATCTGAAGTATGGAGAAAGGGATAATAACTTTTTATCTGAAACACACGGAGGTTTATTAGTTGTGTCGTATGTCTCTCCTTGCTAGTCAGATTCAGCGGTGAAAGGAAGTGTTAAGTGTTTACTGTATATTAGTATTAGAATATTGGATCTACAGCGGGTACAATTTCAACAAACATTTCTAGAAGACATTTCTGGACCATAGCAATAAACAACGCTTCTAGATTGAATACAATTTCAACTTAATCGGGTGAACAATTCATGATTTAAAGACGTACCGGTACTGTACTTTAATCCGGGGTAAATTTGCTAGTAAAACATACAATCAATGTGGGTTGTTGATTATGCGCTGTAGTGATTAAAATTTAGGTGTCCTACCTGTAGGGTATTTTTTTTTTTATCTGGCATGGATTTGTATTTGATAAGTTCTCCCTTGGATGTTCTGTTAGATATTGTGACATGTTTCCCTTATTTCCTTCCAGGAATTGGGATTTGTGAAGGCTTGTTGAAGGTTGGCCGTAGGAAAGAGCAGATCCTGCTAGTTTAACAACGGTTGTATAATCGGATGGAGGATGTACTTGCTTCCGACTTTCCTCTTGTCTAGCAGTATGTGCTCACGGTGACGAGTACCTGTTTGCACAGTTATTATACACAACCTGTACAGAACCCACCGCTTGAGTATATTTCTAAATCAATGCCGTTTTCTTGTATAAAATTTAAGATGACACGTGAAAAGCGTGTATAGTAAATTCTGCTTAATCTCAAATGTGTCACATCTTTCCTTCTTCTGTTGTGAACGATTTGTCTACATGTACTGTTCTTTGATGATCGTCGTGTCCATTTTAGCACTACTTCTTGTTGGTGGTGGAACGAATTCCAGGGGGTTGTGGAGTTAAAACTCATTATACCCGTAATCAATCAGTAGTAGAATTGGCGAAATATCAGATGTTAAGCAATAAAACACGTGACATTATTCAACTGTTCGGTAGCAGGTTGTACATGTTGCCTGAGTATACATGGGACAGCCCGTCCCATGTAAAGACCTTTTGGTCTTTGATATATGTTGGCATTTGTGGGAAGTTGATGCTGGGTCGACATCGGGCCGGGGCTAGGGGCCGTATGAACCCATGTACTTCAAGATCCTCATGGTACTCATATGAACAGTCACAATCAAAGCGTGACTGAGATACATCATTCTTTAGATGACGACGAATATTATGGATTAAGAATACTGATCAGCGATACGGATTTTATATTTTTGGAACATCATGATGTGTGGCCGGCATCATTGAAAACTGTTGAGCGCTTCTCTCTTGCAGGAAACAAGCCTATGTTTATGTATACTATGATTGTCTTTTTGAATTTGGTGCTAATACTGTTATATGGAATATGGAATAGGTCTTTGGATTATGGACGCGGATATTCTCTAATGGACGACGGCTGGATTATGAATGACGGACTAGACGCTTGTAATTACAGACTAGTCTTTTGTGTTAAATGCCGTCATTTTCATCTGACGACGATACAGCTCACCAATCCCCAGTGTACGAGTTGTCACAGCGAAACAGCTCCTCAATTATCAATATACGAGTTGTCAGAGCATTTCCATCATAGCTCTCTAGATTTGTATCTAATACCGCTTATGCCGGTGCTAGGGGCCGTGTGGTCATATCATCCAAGTTGCCACATGAACAGGTACAATAAAAGCGTATCTGAGATACAACACATATCACGAATCGTTAGATTCTTGGTATGTGCTTTAGAATAGGTTTACTGAAAGACTAAACTGTGAAGTCATGTGGCTCTGTCAGTATGTCGGCTCCTCTTCCCACTTCCCTTATATGTGTTGTAATTTTAGCTAAAACGAGGTAAAATCCTTGCACACACACACAGCGTACATTTAATGAAAATTAACTAGTCCAACTGAATCCATAGACATTACGCCATTTCCATACAGACATTTCTACCTACTTTGGTTAAATTTACCGGTGGTATAACGTTTCTATTGATCAACAATGATACACTTTCGCCTGATGGAGGCTAATTTATCCGATGAGCCGGAACTAATGTCGATAATTGCGTCTAGTAATGTTCTATGTCTGTAATCATTCTTGTTTGCCAACCTTTATGCACACAGAGTGTGCTCTGTCTGTAGCGATACACAAAGAAGACGTAATTGTATTAAATGCGAGGTCTAATTGGAAAGACAGATCTACCCTGTAGAACATCCCTGTGAGTCCAAGTTTTTCCAGATATAGACAATGTAGGTGTTGTTAATACATTGTTACTTTGGACCCAAGGGATTTGGCTGTACTCATGGACTCTGTTTGAATATCAGCACAGTGGTTCAAAACAAACTAATGTTGAAACAGCGATGTATAATATCTACCTTGAGTGATATTTTACTTCATGTTCTGTCATTGCACAATGATGGCAAATGAGTTCGATCTGCGAACGATCTTGTCAGTTATGTTCCTACCTTTCGTCTGATTTAAGTCTGATTCCATGGGATCGTGCACACATTGTGCATGAGATACATTATACTTGATATACAAATTGGAGCGATATGCAAGAGGTCGCAAAAATTGACGTCTGACGGCTAAAAATCCACCATATGGCTGTACATGTGCTTCTCTCGGCACCTCACATTCATACCCGAGAATACGATGGATTCTCGGACGTAGCCTTAGTATCTCAGCCACACTTTTATTGCAGCTGTTTATGTGGAGATTCTGCAACATACACAGTCCCTAGCACCGGCTTAAGCAGAATTTGATACGCTAGCTCGGGAATTGTGATGATAGATAGACAATAGACCTACATAAATACACTGTTAGCTGCAGCATGCAATTAAATATATAATAAAAAGTATGTTATAAATGAACATAACTAGTTGACCGTGAAAGACAGAGACCCTGAACTGTTTTCGGCAAGACATCCTGATGATCCTATTGTGAAATCTGTGTCAGTATTCTCGTTTCGCAAATGTATTTCCAATTCGTTTTCTAGTGTGTATCTGTAGCGCTTTAATTGTGATTATTTCCAGGAATGCCATATGGAGAAGACTTGAAAATTATTTCCATCCGAAGAATACTGGTTAGTAAATTTCACACAGTCGAGAGGTTTTAGCCTTACTCGTGCGAACCAATATAGTAGGATTAAAGTATGAAATAAATAGGCCAAACTTAAAAAAATTGCAAGAAAACGTTTTATGGTGTTTTCCTGTAGTGTTTGGTCCAGAGAACAACATATCAAAAGTTGGCCGAAATTGGATCATCGCAAAGGGTCTAAATATGACGTCAAACAAAATGGCCGCCATTTGACCAAAATTCCCAATATTTACACATATCTTTTGAAACAAGCAGTACCAGAGCACTTTAAAAGTGCAAACAATCCTCAAAATTTATTGTCTTAGAAGTCTTGCAGTTGACAGGAGTGTCCCAAAGTTATGTCATGACGTCATCAATGACGTGATGACCTATTTTTTAGTAATCTGATGGTAAATTCCAGTTTATGAACTGCAATTCACATGAAATAGTTTTTGTCCTGTATAATATCTGTGTTAGATGTATCAACAAATTACTAATTGGCAGTGACGTCAAGATGCTGATGCCACAATCATACATTCTGAATGAACATGCAGTCACATATACGCAAAAACAACATCAAATTTGACGAATGTTTTTCAAAATTGGTTGGTACACAGAATGTTATTCCAGTTGGCTTTACACAAAAGCTGTCACAATATCAGTCCTCATTGTCATCTAAAATGGGTGCATGGTTCACATTTTCACAGCTCCCATGCTGACAAGGTCCACAAGGCGCTGGGCACTCAAGTCCGTACTTCTTACAGCTACATCTAAGTATGTTGCATCCAGCCGAGCAGTTGCAGTGAGTCATTTTTAGCAGGATGTCAGGAGCAGGGTTATTCTCCATCATCACTGGTGTGAGTTTGTCCCCTTGAATCTCCCAGCCCCAATTTACAGGGTCCATCTTGTCACTATGGCCCATCCATTGCATGACTTGAAGGTAGCTTCGTCGTGCGTGGTATTTTATAGCTGAGGTTGTGAGGGGAAATCGCTCAGGTGTTACGAATGACTTTGCGGTCGCCGCCGTTTCGCAGAGGTAACTGTACCGCAATGATGCTAGAGATTCCGACTTTGTCTCGTTAAACAAAGCCACCATTGCCTTACATCCATCACTTTCCACAGCAACTTGATCTGGGTTTTGAGCACAAAAAATCTTTGTACAGGTACGAAGACAGAATCGCCCTTAATGACTTTTTGAAACACTGATTTCTTCCCAACACCAAAGATTCTAGAGGTAGTGTCGCACCCAGTGAATGCATGGGCAAACAACAAATCAGTACAGACATCATCCCCGATTAACTTCTTCAAAACTTTGATGTTGTGCACATTCGACTTCCCTTTGTCCGAACGAAAGTAGAGTTCCTTACTGTCCATTCTCCCATGGTACAGAAGCAATATGAGAAGATCTGTATCTTCTCCGATAAGGGTGGTTGATTTGGTGGTGGACATAGTGACAGCTGCTTTCACTATGTCCAAATCTGCATCCCCCTCTGCCTGCACCACATGACAGTCATTTTGCCTCAAGCGCACCGTAGTCATGTCAATTAGTGACTTTTTATTTTTTCATTGGAAAGGAAATCTTTCTTCCCCACAAACTGAATTGTCTCCGTAATATTTACAGTATTTTTCACAGTTGTTGTTTTTCGTCGCTGGTGGGTGTTGTCCTTTGTGCCGGGTCCTCCATATCCGTCGAAGACCACGGTTGCTTTTCCATACAGTTCTGTTGTAAAAGATGCATAAGCATCAGCAATTGAACTGTAGATGCTCCCTTCCGTCCATTTCAGCCGATGTAGGAAGGAACCCCCGTCCAAGACGTAGTGCTCAGTCGTGGGAATAGATTGAAGGACAGCATCAACAGAATTAGCATGGTTCCGTATAGCCTTGATGGGCCATAGTGACAAGATGGACCCTGCAAATTGAGGCTGGGATTTTCAATGGACTTTTGTAATAATGGACGGACAGAAAACAACAGATATTCATTCCAATTTTGTTTTAAATATACTCGACATGAATGGAAATTGAGAGATA
Source organism: Hanleya hanleyi (assembly GCA_036873755.1). Classification (NCBI taxonomy): domain Eukaryota; kingdom Metazoa; phylum Mollusca; class Polyplacophora; order Lepidopleurida; family Hanleyidae; genus Hanleya; species Hanleya hanleyi. Next base: position 3,259 of record JAVTVY010001819.1, on the reverse strand, counting down.
AGTGGAACAACAATATTTGAGACAAGACGTTAGTTTCTATGTGCAGCTTGTTCATTTGCAGTTTAGTCTTTGAAATCGTTGCGTTTCATTGTAGTAAAGTCGATGTTACAATTACAACACATACAAGGGAAGACCTATGATTCACTGCTGCTCCAATTTATCAACTGAAATATGCCCAGTGTAAAATCTTTGTTAAGTTCTAATAATAACTCGACATTTCAGGTCGATACAGTACAAGATATATTGATCAGAAAATGAATAGACACCAATAAGCATACCTTTAATTCACAAACTCAAATCTATTTTCGGCTGATGTTTAATTGTTAGCTTCGAATCACGATGCATTCGACAACAAAAAGAACCTGTCGCCTTCACCTATAATCAAGTTATCATGCAGTGAGGAAATTTTGATGAAACCAAAATGCTCAGAATAACTGAATAATTTGAGATGAACAGACCACAAGATGAGACTGTTCCATATGTAGACTTAGTATTGATTCTCATTTTCAAACTTTTGAATTATTTTGTTATTTTTCATGAACAATTTGTATACTATCAGGAGGTTTAATATCAAACAGGAAGTTCACTAAATGGTCCAAAATGATGCATGTAATGAATTTAGAGGGCGATCAACATTTTTAGAAAGACTGGGTTACATTTTGACCACAAAATTGAGGATGATTGGATTTTAATATGTTTTTTGAAATGTTAGATGAATCTATTTAATGACAAATGGCAAAGGTGTTTACAGATGTGTGTATGTTTTAAATGTGATTTCATCATTTTCGTAGGGTTCCTGCTGCTGTTGGTAATGTTGCTGTTGTTGATGCTGTTGCAGGTGTTGTTGCCGGAACAGTCGCATCTCATGGTATCGGTCTGCCTGTCTCTGCTCTGCCGCTTGTTTGGCCTCTCTCTCCCCCTGTCTCTCCTCCATGGCCAGGAAATTCTTCTCTGATTCCCTCTGGTACTCGATAAAGGAGGTCATTACCTCCTTCATTACTATAGCTGTATTTGCTTTCCCTTTTTAGCTGTAACAATATTGAAATAATCAAATTCGCAAAATTTCACAGGGGAACCCAAATGGAAGATATGCTAATATCATTTTTTTTATACATTTATTCGTGATGACATTACTATTGTTTGCTCAAAATATTGCACTAGGTCCGGTACAAATTTGGAAATGCGAATAAGCTTAGGTAGACAATTAATGGCATATTTGCATTTCTGAAATCGGATTCTTTTGCATTGCAAAACTTTTGTTACGGTACTACTTGAAAATTTCTCCTCATTGCTGACAATTGAGAGAAATTGCCTTTTAAATTTTTTGTACCGGTACCTTTCTGTTGAAGAGTCTTTTCTGCAGGGGACTCTACTGCCTTTCTCTTTGCTGGTGTGTTGGATGGCGTGGATGTACCAGGCTGAGAGGCTTCGATGTCCCCATTATTATCATTTTCTGCTTCATCCTCACTTCCTACATGTATTATAGTGACAGAGAATGTGTGTTAGTAAAAATATACAGAATGAGTATGCATGATATTCAGGGACAGCTATAGTGCAATATTTATTGAGAGAAAAATGGATTTGTGTGTATGAGGTCAACATCTATTGGAATAGGTATCTATATACTGGAGAAAATGAAGTGTTTCGGTGATTGAGTACGCCCAAACTTTTAAAAATAGAAAACAATGAGTTGCTGGACGGGGGGCGGGGGGGGGGTTATTCTTCTCAAATCCGATGCTCTTAGCTCCGTGCCCTGCTCCTTGATGAACTACAGAAAACGGGGAAAGTAGGAAGAAGGAAAAATAAAACTAGAACTCGTGGACTTCGGAAGGCTGCCGTTATCTGCGTGCATTTTATGGCTTTAATGTTTGAGTGTAATCTGCAGAAATACATAGTTTTTCCTATTTCACAAAATTGGGTCATGTGTGTAGTGCTGTGTTATGTATCATGCTATATTTACCTTTGTCAGTCATAACAGGAAAAAAAGTACAAAGACCAATACTTTAATAATTAAAACTAATTTGGTGGTTCAGAGAAAATTTTAATGAAAAGCAGAGCGTTTGAAGTCCACCGACATTGAAACTACTGATTTGGCTTGGAACCTTAACATTCAGTACTCCGCATGGAAAGTAATCTCGAGTGAGATCCTGTGGCAAGTTTGAAAAGGATCCATTCAGGTTTTCAAAAGTTACTGTCGGAGTCTAGCGGATCACCGTTAAAAACAAGCCCAAGAGAGATCCTGCGGTGAGCGAGTGAGTGAATATGATTTAACGTCGCTTTCAACCCTATTTCAGTCATATCACGATGTTTGGTTCCTATTCCTCTTCACACCCGGAAACCACACAGGAAGGGTCCTATTCTCCATGGGTGCCCCAGTTAGTCGTCTCTTACAACAAGCTCTGAGGAGCTGAGACCTATTCTTAGGATGATCTGGAGTGTGGACACACGGACGGACCCCAATACTATATTCCGCCCTTTAGCCCTTCGGGGGACAGTTATAGAGCAAAAACATAATGAATGTATCGCTGCAGTTCAAGTTGAGGAAAGTTTTGTCATACGATTCGAGCACCCTATGCAATGTATTGCTTAAATAATGGTTACATGGATGATGTGTAATAATATTTTATAAAAACTGGATATTATGAAATGATAAACATGGTACTGAACTCAAATTTTAAAGAAAATCTTGACCTAAAATAGGACCTTTTGTACCATCGACAAAGTTCACAAATGTTTTTAAGCATCTTCCCTATTGAAATATTCACTGGTTTTGCATATTATCAAATAAGTGTGACCTGCAGTTCCGGGTTGCTGTTGTCTGCTATAAAAATGAATAAAATATTTTTTTCTCCAAGTTTTTCTGGTTATTTGCAACAACAACAGTTTCACACTGGCAGATATAAAAACGAACCAAACATTTTTCCTTTTCTGGTGAAACTGTTGCATGTGGTATGCAACATATTGATATTTATGTATTCCTAAACATAAGCAAACGAATAGCATTGTGGAAACATAGCACCATGTGATTTTGTCTTGCAGCAGCAGTGAAAAATACCCATGGAGTTAAGAGTGGATTAACAGATTTTTTGTAAATCGTCCGGTCAGTCAACGTGTGCACAATCCTTCAAAATCAGGAAATTAACATGAGGGTGAGACTCGTAAAACCCCTCGGCTTCCCCTGAGCAATTGAGAAATATGCTGAGAAAGTGCAATATATTATGGTTACAGGGCCTGATCTAGACTTTTAGTTTGGGCACCT
>JAVTVY010001818.1:0-34860 GCA_036873755.1 Hanleya hanleyi | reverse complement strand
GGTGCTTGAATTATATGCTACCGAACGTTTTTTCGACGTACATTTCAGTAATCCGCACTTTTGGTGATATTATTCAGTCTTCCGGGTGCACTTACTCATGCTTCCGGGTAATACATTTGAAATATACTATACAAGGTAGTGCACTTTCTACCAAGAAAGTTAAAAGATTATACAAACGATAACCCTACCGGGCCTGGGGGCATTATGCCTCCCCCTACCAAACTTTGTACTCTATCTCCGGAAAGACAAAAAACTGAGAGCTGAAACTCCGTGACTTTGCTTATCATACTGGGATCTTTTGGAGCCTATTTGCATAATCAACTAAGCAGAGAATCATGGGTAAATCCGAAATTGCGGCCATGTGGGGAACCAGAAAAGTGATATTTTCGTCTTATTTCCACAAAATTCTTGCTTTTCTGTATGGAAAAGTGAACAAAACTATTTTATTTCATATCAGATTATTATTTACTAATTTATCAGGCCGTTTGTACCATGAAATCAAAAGAATAAAGAAATCGAAAAATCCGACCTGAAAATGGACAAAAAAATGTCTTTTTTTTATAATGACAACACAGGTGAGATGGTGTTACAAATTTGGATTTCTTTCACATTTCTTTTGAGGTTATGGATATATTAATGGATATTCATTCATGGGAAATAACAGTTGTCATTTCAGTCGTTCAGTTACATATCAGAACGCCTTGGGAAAAACACCTTCAAGCTCACAATGGAAACTTCAGGTTTGTTCTAAATGGTTCACTGTACTTGGTGATTGAATCAAGTGTTTAATGCGGGAGTTGCACAATACAGGGTTCCGGCCTTGGCCGCTAGGATCGCCTTTGTCTTTATTTCCGTTTTTCCGTTTTTCATTTTGTTTTTCACTTCAGACTTTGCGAGATAACGACACCCACAAAGAATGATTATGACAATAGTATATGACTGCTGTGAACATAACTCATTTCTTTTGTATCCTCGTAAACGTCCGTATAGAAATAAAGACGTCTTTTAGTTTTCATACTATTTCAGTCATCCCGCGGGCCTGTTTTATATTCGGTATATTTGTCTTTCACCATTGCTAACGTATATGGCGGCACAATCGAATAAACTACGACAGGTTTCTATCGATTATATCAAGTATTGAACTTAAAATCATATAAATCAACCACATACCTTAAAGCAAACACGCAGTCGCTGCTATTTTTATATCAATTTCCATGTCGGCTGCTTTTTCGCGATAAACCGGAAATGTCGTTCGCCGCGATCCTGGCGGCTGGGCGGTGGTTATTACGGAGAGTTATCGCCCGCTACGCGTCCAAGCGAAACAATCAGCCAGCCCACTCAGCTGTGCCTTGCAGACGACAGAAGTGGTATGAAACGGAAATAAAGACAAAGGCGATCCTAGCGGCCAAGGCCGGAACCCTGTATTGTGCAACTCCCGCATTCATAGCATGTGTGATATATTACATAACGTAACTGTTCAAGTCGTTTTCCCACTTCACGCTGTAAACCGATGTGTGTCCGCTTTATTTCACAATCTGATTGAAACTGAAAGGACTGACGCCAAGACATTGTGACGTCACATGAACAACGTAACTTTAGCGATGACCGATTTGATCACAGTTTTTTTCAATTATTATTTTATTTTTGATGTCACCTTTCAGCGTTTAGTTCCAGACGTTTAGGCTAGAGAGAAACGGCCAAGTTCAAACGTTTTTTAGACCCTAAATTAGGTTCTCGCGGACTTGTGCCCGATTGAGTTGGCGGTTCATGGTAATCAGTTGCGAACCATAACAGTTTGTTAATCCAGGAAGCGGAAATGTATATTTCCTGCTCAAAAGGTTTGATGCAGAAAAACGTAACAGGTCAATAGGAGAAGGTAGAAGGTTAAAGCATATATAAAGACCCCCTACATCCGACCGTCGCCAGTCGATTGAAATGACGAGTGTTATTTCCCATGAATGAATATCCATTAATATTGCCCATAACCTCACAGGACATGTGAAAGAAATCCAAATTGCTAACACCACCTCGTCGGTATTGCGAAAATAGCCCCACCGGCTGGCATAATTTAGGGTCTAAAAAAATGTCTTGAACTTAATTTTGATTCAATCACCTAGTACCGTGAACCATTTAGTACAAACCTGAAGTTTCCACTGTGAGCTTCAAGGTGTTTTTCCAGGGTGTGATGGGAAGCGTACATCTTCAAACAAATTTTGCACTGGACTGGTCCACTATGGGTACGCTGAACATGTCGATGGAGAACATCTTCTCGCACTGATTGCAAAGAATCGTCTTACCACTATGCAGTTGCAGATGTCTCTTGAGGTTGAAATTTCGAGCAAACACTCTTTGACAATAAGAGCAGTGAATGACGTCTTCAGTGAATGACGTCTGATATAGTGCTATTTCTAAAGTGTAATTTTGTTAGCATCGTACTATGGGTGACTTTTCACCAGAGAGGCATTTTATTTACCCACGAAAGAGGGGTCAAGAGAAAACCAACCAACCAACCGAGCAGGTAAATTCAGAAGAGGCTCTTCCTATCGGCGGCATGTGGTTGGCTGTTTCGGTGTGCTTGTCACTTGGGGGTTTTCAGTCAGCGACAGGTGTAACGGCCCAACGCTATCGTTCAGAGAATGTACATATGACATATCGTATTCCGAACCTGACTTGTCTAGCCATCTGCAAACAGATGAACGGATAGCTGCTGTGAATAATAATTATACTGAAATGAGAGCTTCGCAAATATATTATGGGGAACCATTTAGCATAAAAATGAAAAGGCAAGCCTTATTTCGCAATAGGCTAAATTATTATACCCCATGTAAATTCCACGAATATTCATTGTATGAAAGCCTATCACGTGTTCTTCTGTAAATCGTGATGTCCAATGATATCGATAGTCTGTCTTGCTGTACCACGAAACATAGCAATTTTTCACGGCACAGCGTTGTACATGATAAATATTCGTCTCTTGCGACGCAGTTGCCTCCCATTGCGCGCGCGCCAAACATTTCTCAGATTGGAAAGTGGCGAGTTTTCTATCACGGCTTTGGCGAAGGAAAATGATGATCCAGGAGTTGACGCTTGCATATATGAGTGAAATAAACTTGATACCCGGTGAAATTGTACGTAACCACAGCAAGAAGGTCGGTCATTTGTTCAGTGATAAAACGCGACGGAATGTATCGTAGTAAGTACGGCATCAGTCGGGTCAGTGCTCCAAACTGACTCACCGGTACCGGTACTCCGAAACATAGGCCTAAGCTTACCGATGCAATTTCTCGCAATCGAGAAAGGTGATGTACAACGAGCGCTGTGCATCTGATGGAAAATTCTCACATGACAGGCTGGTCACATGAATGCAATGAATGAAGGCGTATGTTAAGCCTGCTGAGCCTGAAGAAAACCCAAGGGGGTGGGGGTGGGGAGATATGTGAAAATGGTGAAAATGTTTATCGATTACCCGGAAGCATGAGTAAGTGTACCCGGAAGACTGGATAATATCACCAAAAGTGCGGAATAATGAAATGTACGTCGAAAAAACGTTCGGTAGCATATAATTCAAGCACCAATGGGCCTACCCTGCTGTACAGTGGGCGATCCGTCATATAACCGAAGATTGAAGACAACTGGCGTGCAATTAACTCGCGTGAATTTGGCAAATGTTCGCTTGCACAATTGACTGCCTATTTTGTGAAGATTATACAGAACTATCCAGCCAGCAATACAGCTCGTTCTAAGCCTCTAAAGGTTCATAAGAATCTCTATCACCAACTGGTAGCTATATCTCTGCTACTTACTTAGACAGTTTGTCTGAATTGTCGGAAGATTGACCTCCGTCTGTTAGAATCGGCCATTTTACCCGGAAGATAAAGTTACTCTACCCGCAAGCATGGCAACTTTTGGCAAAATCCCGGAAGTAAGGATAGTTGTTTCTCCTCCGTGATAATAATATACATCCATTCCATGGACTGTAAATGGGTTCTCTTGTAAAGATAATTTACACTGGCAAATTTATATCATTCTGATAGGACCTCGTTCTGCCATAATATCCACCGAAATCTCATTCCAGGGGGAGATAACTCCTGTATGGAATACAGTATGCAATAACCTCAATAGTATACTAATGGACACACTGTGGATTATTTTAATCGAACTCCTGGTCTTCTTTCCACCTGCTTCCGAAAATAGCGCTTCAGGTGTAACTAGGCAGTCAAAATTAAACAATCTGGCTTAATGATACATCTCTCCGTAACGGAGTCTACATTAAGATAATGCATAGACTCCACTATTATGCCTTAAAGGGTGCACTCCAGAGATTCTTCCATTCGGTATGGAATAGACTATGGGTCCGTTTTTCGGCCACCAGTTGTCGTAAAACCTTCAACCCAAATCACTTATATGTATATATTTTCTGAAAGAGCATGATGAAACTATTATTTTAAGATATAACACTGCTATGTTATAGAAAAATTAAACTCGAACATTCTCTCCATGCTTGCTTCATTTTTCCTAGAAAACCCCTTAAAAATGTCGAAAAATGGTCAAATTCGGCTCAATTTCCAGAAAAATCTGTAAGAGCGATTTCAATTTAACTTCTTACTCACGTTCCCTGGTCCGGTCTCAACTTAAAAAGGCAAACAAAAGTGGGTGTCAACGCGCCCGTTTTTTGTCAGATTTTCTTCCCGTAAATGAGTCCCGATTTTTAGGCATAACTGAGGCAGGACAAACTTTACTCCATGATCCCGATCAGCGTGTAGACGAAGCCAGCACTCGATTTGTACATACTCGTTACCAGCGTTGATAATGCTGAATAGGATGGCATTATAGATATAAGCTATTAAGAAGACAAGAAGAATTATGATGTAGCAGAACAAGGGCAGTCTATCGTATTATGAAATTAGAGAGGGGCCATTACTACGAAACTGTGGAGGGCCACCTTACTACAACCAACTGCGCATGCGCAGATTGACGCGATTTGCACTTGAGAACACGCCATTCTGACTCTACCCCACACAAGCTTCACTTTGACACCTTCCACGGCCCATTCGGGCCCATAGCGGTCCATCTCTACCCCAAACACGCGGATGCTCCTCCACGAGAGCTTCAAAATAAGACCTCATACGACACCATAGGATCATTAAGGGCTCACCTAGACCCCAAAACGTCCACCCAGTATGGGCCTATACCCCCATAGCCAGTATGGAGCTATATGGGCCTACCCAGGCCTCGATGAACTTTTTCCAAAAATTTCACCGTTTCGCTTCGAAACCCTTCCCATCGTGTTCTAAATGACGAGACGTGAAAAACAAATCCAAACAACCCATATCACAAGGAACGTGTGTGAATTTCCCAGGTTGAACCTATACCCCCATATAGCCAGTATGGGACTACATGGGGCTATATATGCCTACCCGGTACTTTTCGAAAAATTTCACCGTTTCGCTCGGGGACCCTTCCCATCGTGTTCTAAATGACGAGACGAGAAAAACAAATCCAAACAACCAAGATCTCAATGAACGTGTGTGAATTTCCCAGATTGGACCTATACCCCCATATAGCCAGTATGGGAATATATGGGCTATATGGTACTTTTCCAAAAATTTCACCGTTGCGCTCCGAGACCCTTCCCATCGTGTTCTAAATGACGAGACGTGAAAAACAAATCCAAGCAACCCATATCACAATGAACGTGTGTGAATTTCCCAGGTTGGACCTATACCACCTCATAGCCAGCCTATGGGGATATATACAGACCTCGGTGACTTTTCCCTAAAATTTCACCGATTCGCTCCGGGACCCCTCCCATTGTGTTTTTCTCGGCGAGACGTGAAAAACAAGAGCCCACAACCCATAGTAAAACCCACAATAATTTTTTCCCATGTTGGACCTATACCCCTCCATAGCCAGTATGGGACTACATACAGACATACCCAGTACTTTTCCAAAAATTTCACCGCTTCGCTCTGGGACCCTTGTCATTTTCTTGGCGAGACGAGAAAAACGAGAACCCATAGTAAAGCTCACAAAAAAATTGACCACCCCTCCCACCCCAATATAGCCAGTATGGGACTACATGGGCCTATATACCGACCTACCCGGCACTCTTCGAAAAATTTCACCGATTTGCTCCGAGACACTTCCCATTGTGATTTTCTTGGTGAGACGAGAAAAATGAGACCCCACAAGGCATAGTAAGCCCACGAAAAAAATTGACCCCCCCATAGAGGCATTTCCCCGTATATTGTATATTGTACGAGTCCGTGATCCGCTTTTTTCTGGATTTTTTTTTACATGCACCCACCCATGGATGGCCCTCGAGGAGAGTTTCACTTTGACACCTCACTCGACCCAATCGGTCCATTAGGGACCCACCTCGGTCCAAAAACGTCTATTCTCATATTTATTTAACAATCACAAAAAGTTTCTCAGGGAAAGAGGTATTTGTCTTCCAACCAATCATAACGACATACCAAAAATATACTGGACTCCCAAAATGCATAAATCACCATACAAAGCTAGATTCATAGCTGGTTCTAGAAGCTGCACCACCAAGCTTCTTTCAACCCTATTGACGAGGGCCCTTCAGGAGGTAAAAGCATTTTGGGAAAGGTATTGCGCCACTATTTCTAAGAACTCTGGCGTTGAATGTATGTGGATATTGAAAAACTCAAAATGTCTTACGGAAGAACTTGATGCTAAAGGTCACATACCGTACAGACATGTATCCACATGGGATTTCTCGACTCTCTATACTACAATCCCTCATCAGGACCTTATTGACCATCTAAGTTCATTAATAGTATCTGTGTTCAAGAAAACTGATCGTAGATATATTAATGTCGGAAGCCATAAAGCATTCTTTAGCTCGACTACATACAAGATATATCATTCATGGGATGTTTCTTTGTTTATAGAGTTGCTTGAATTTCTCATTAAAAATATCTATGTGAAATTTGGCAACACAATATATCAGCAGCATATAGGTATTCCAATGGGTACTAATTGTGCACCCCTGTTGGCTGACCTGTATCTGTTCTCTTATGAATATGACTATATGCAGGCGCTTTCAAAAACCGATCCATTCAAAGCCCGTTCCTTCTCATTCACCAAACGCTATATTGACGATCTTCTCGCTGTGGATAATCGCTATATAAATGACGCAGTGAAGGATATATATCCACCTTCACTGGATTTGAAGGAAACTACAGATAGCCCTACAGGCACATCTTATTTAGATCTCTATCTCTATAAAAATGAAGCGGGCATTCTCTCTCGTCGACTTTATGACAAAAGAGATGATTACAATTTCGACATCGTAAACTATCCCTTTCTGGATAGTAATATTCCAGTGGGACCTGCATATGGCGTATACATATCTCGCTTAGTAGCATTTGCTAGATCCTGTGTTAAATGTGATGATTTTAATCAACGCCACAAAACATTGTTGCAGAAACTTATAAAACAGGGCTATTCCACCAAGCGCCTGCACTCAAAGTTTCTCAAATTTGGCGATACATATCGCATGCTGATAGCAAAATACGAACGTAGCGTGCAAGATCTTTGGCGCTACGTTTCGTAACTTGTGTCTAATTCCGCTTAACCCGGGGCTAGGGGCCGTATGAACCCATGTACTTCAAGATCCTCATGGTACTCATATGAACAGTCACAATCAAAGCGTGACTGAGATACATCTTTTTTTAGATGACGACTCTATAACGAATATTATGGATTAAGAATACTGATCAGCGATACGGATTTGATATTTTTGGAAGAACATGATGTCTTGCCGGCATCATTGAAAACTGTTGACCGCTTCTCTCTTGCAGGAAACAAGCCTATGTTTATGTATACTATGATTGTCTTTTTGAATTTGGTGCTAATACTGTTATGTGGAAAATGGAATAGGTCTTTGGATTATGGACGCGGATATTCTCTAATGGACGACGGCTGGATTATGAATGACGGACTAGACGCTTGTAATTTAGGCATTCCCCATATACATTAACATTGGTTGACATGAGACTATTTTGTGTGGCCGCAGACGCAGACCGCATGGCCACCAGAGCGCGGAGGAATTCGAGGTGAAAGAGGGTGCGCCACCTGTTGGAACTATAGCGGCCTTGACCTCTACGCGGCCTCAGAGGTCAAAGGCCGTAAATGGCCGCTTCCTATACTTTAACCTGGGGTTCCCTCTTGAATTTTACCCGGAGGAACAAATAAGTAGGTCAATGTGAGTTTAAATGCTTAGACTATACTACGAAGGTCAATTTGAGAAAAGTTACTTGCCCAACTGGAGCGATGATCACTTCCTGATTAAACGCCGCCTACCCCGACAGCAGCGAGTTTATGAACTGGAAGATCTCCAAGGGGAACCGTTGCTAGGGACGTTTTACGAGACGGAATTACAGCCTGTCGTAAAAAAAAAGCAAGACTACTACACGGTGGAGCAGATTTTGAAAACCGAGCGACGCCGTGGCAAACTGTTTCATTTCATTGAAATGGCAAGGCCGGCCCAGTTCCTTCAATTCCTGGGTCGCGGCCAACCAGGTGAAACGACCATAAAGCCAGATACCACTACCGTCATCCTTCATTTCACGTTCGACCATGAACACGGCGCTATGGACCAACAGCTGCTGCCTCTGAACACAGCGTCTCCCAAAACGCACAACGCGCAAGTGGGCTTTGTGATGATAGTGCTGACCCTGCTGGGTGTGTTGTAGGGAGGAGTGTTTTACGACGTAGCCTATCTCAGCGCTCTACTTAACCAACTTAGAACTCCAGCTGTGAGTGGTAGTCAAACCAGTCTACAGACCTTCTGTACACCAGTCAACTCCGTGATCGAAACGAGCCCAGACATCACCATCACACCACGTGTACAAGCCACATCGAGCTCTACACCGAGTATACAGTCCACATCGAGCTCTACACCAAGTACACCCACTACGTCTCAAAACCCACCGGATTTCATCACTCACAGTGAACGCCCATCGACAACGGCCACCGACGTTGTTGCTGTACCCACCACCACCCCAGTTCACTCGTACCAAATTTACTTGAGCGGTTTACCACGACAGCGGATACACCTCCCCAACAATGGACCCTCGATGGCAGCATCCCTTCACTTGCATCATCGCAGGACCGACGGGCTCCGGCGAAACGCACTTCGTCAGGAAGCTCCTTCAACACGCCGACAGCATGATCACCCCACCCATTGCCCGAGTCGTGTGGTGTTACGGAGAATGGCAGGCAGCGTATGCAGCAATGCCCCACATCACGTTCGTGGAAGGCCTACCCAACCTGGCCGATATGGAACCGGATACTTAAGTGGTTCTGGGTGATCTCATGGCGGAGACGGATGCGCGGGTCACCCAACTCTCTACCAAAGGCAGCCATCATCGACGGCTCAGCATCATCTACATTGTGCAGAATCTGTTCAGTAAAAACAAAGAACATCGGAACATCAGCTTAAATGCCCACTACCTGGTGGTCTTCAAAAACCCGAGAGATACCACTCAACTGCTGCACCTGGCGAGAAGCCTTTAAAGATGCAACAACCCCTCAGCACGGGTATATGCTCTTCGACCTCAAGCAAGCCACCACCGATCACCTTCGACTACGGACCGGAATCTTTCCCGGAGAGACCCACCACGTGTACATTCAAAAACAATGTAAACACACCCACAGTGGCTCCCCCAGCTGGGGTGTGTGTTTGATGATGGGGATAATAAAAGAATTAATACCACATCATGGTTGACTTTGTCTCTGTTCAATATTCAAGAGGTAGGTAGATAAAAAGGAGAGAGTTGTGGGCTCTAGCATTAGTTGTACATGATGTCTGCGCGAATACGGAAGCACGCCCGACGCTCCGTGTATTGAAGGCGGCCCCACCCGAGTTGGTCCAAACCATTGCACGCGGTGCGGACCCTGACCTTGTACGCTGTCTGTGCGAGATCGGGTACAACCTGTTAAAAGGCAACGTACCACTGACTCCGGCTCAGAAGATCAAGTTGGCCAAGCATGAGACAGGTCTCCGAACCCTAGTCCAGAAGCGAGTCTCTCAAACACAAAAGAAAAAGGTGTTACAGAAAGGCGGCTTTCTCGGGGCCATCTTAGCACCGTTGGCCGCATCCGTGTTGGGTCCAGTATTGGGTGGACTCTTCGGCCGACGTCGAACCACGGTTCCTTCAAAACCTCCAATCGCCCTACCCTGTTCCACCTACAGTGAAGACCATAAACACCCTCGAAGAAGAGATGCAGCAGATCTTACAAATTACAAGCGTCTGGCCCGTCATTCAAAATTCAGCCGTCGTCCATTGGAGAATATCCGCGTCCATAATCCAAAGACCTATTCCATATTCCATGTAACAGTATTAGCACCAAATTCAAAAAGACAATCATTGTATACATAAACATAGGCTAGTTTCCTGCAAGAGAGAAGCGGTCAACGGTTTTCAATGATGCCGGCAAGACATCACGATGTTCCAAAAATATCAAATCCGTATCGCTGATCAGTATTCTTAATCTATAATATTCGTTGTAAAGTCGTCATCTAAAGAATGATGTATCTCAGTCACGCTTTGATTGTGACTGTTCATATGAGTACCATGAGGATCTTGAAGTACATGGGTTCATACGGCCCCTAGCCCCGGGTTAAGCGGAATTAGACACAAGTTACGAAACGTAACGACATAGATCTTGCACGCTACGCTCGTATTTTGCTATCAGCATGCGATAGGTATCGCCAAATTTGAGAAACTTTGAGTGGAGGCACTTGGTGGCGTAGCCCTGTTTTATAAGTTTCTGCAACAATGTTTTGTGACGTTCATTAAAATCGTCACATTTAACACAGGATCTAGCAAATGCTACTAGGCGTGATATGTATACGCCATGTGCAGGTCCCACTGGAATATTACTGTCCAGAAAGGAATAGTTTACGATGTCGAAATTTTGTCATACAGTCGACGAGAGAGAAGGCCCGCTTCATTTTTATAGAGATATAGGTCTAAATATGATGTGCCTGTAGGGTTATCTGTAGTTTCCTTCAAATTCAGTGAAGGTGGATATATATTCTTCACTGCGTCATTTATATAGCTATTATCCAAAGCGAGAAGATCGTCTATATAGCGTTTGGTGAATGAGAAGGAACGGGCTTTGAATGGATCGATTTTTCAAAGCGCCTGCATATAGTCATATTCATAAGACAACAGATATAGGTCAGCCAACAGGGGTGCACAATTAGTACCCATTGGAATACCTATATGCTGCTGATATATTGTGTTGCCAAATTTCACACAGATATTATTAATGAGAAATTCAAGCAACTCTATAAACAAAGAAACATCCCATGAATGATATCTCTTGTATGTAGTAGAGCTAAAGAATGCTTTATGGCATCCGACATTAATATATCTACGATCAGTTTTCTTGAACACAGATACTATTAATGAACTTAGACGGTCAATAAGGTCCTGATGAGGGATTGTAGTATAGAGATTCGAGAAATCCCATGGGATACATGTCTATACGGTATGTGACCTTTAGCATCAAGTTCTTCCGTAAGACATTTTGAGTTTTTCAATATCCACATACATTCAATGCCAGAGTTTTTAGAAATAGTGGCGCAATACCTTTCCCAAAATGTTTTTACCTCCTGAAGGGCCCTCGTCAATAGGGTTGAAAGAAGCTTTGTGGTGCAGCTTCTAGAACCAGCTATGACTCTAGCTTTGTATGGTGATTTATGCATTTTGGGGGTCCAGTATACTTTTGGTATATCATTATGTTTGGTTGGAATACAAATACCTCTTTCCTTGAGAAACGTTTTGTGATTGCTAAATAAATCTTCCAGAGTAAATGCAGTTTGAGAGTAAGTAGACGTATTTGATGACGATATGTTTACACTCAATTCTTCAACCAGCACCTGGTAATAGTAATACTTACATATGAATATTATATTATTTGGAGCTTTGTCTGCTGGGACTATGAAGAATTTACTCTGGAGATTTGCTAGAACTTCTTGCGAATTGGGGCTTCTCAGTACTTGTTTTGCTTGGGGAAGGGTACTTCTGTCAATATGGCGGATTGTTTCAACGACCTTGCTCTTGGTGAGGTCCAGCCAATAAGCGAGTACTGTAGGTTCAACTTTTTCTCGCTTAGACCAATCAATAACGTACTGTTCCGAAGCAGACAGGACTATCTTCTGGTCGGTCTTCAGATTTATATTTCTCGGCTCTCTATATTTAGGTCCCTTCATCAGGAGTAATCTTAGGTCCTTATCACTCACCACATCAAGATCATCAGTCACAAAATGTTTGCATGGTGTATAGATAAATTTCGACGATTCACAATCACAACTATAGCCCCCCGACGTGTATAAGTTCCAGTCAAACTCCTTGACAGCATTAGAGTAATTGAATATTTTGGTGGCTATAGATTTAGTATACTTATATGAAATGCAAGGAGGTTCTGTGAACTTAAAATAGTTTGGTACAGCGTTGCGTACCTCTGGATTATTCAGGATTCGAGGTAAATTAATAATGTCCAGTCCTTTATCTAAGTAGTTGAGTTATTATATTTCATGAAGACGCAGATTGTTGTATATCTCTGATCTGGCTATATGATTTAAAGCTCTCAGAGGTAACGCATACAGAACTGTACGTAAGCTGTGTGTACTATTGGGTGTGTTAGCTAAACCCACTAAGTAATTTAAAGTGATATGATCGTGAATCATCGCACTATTAAACTTTCTCCAACCATGGCTGCGATGTCTCCGTTGATGGGGTTTAAATAGCTGGGTAATATTGGATATTTTTGAACGGCGGTTTGTAACATTGCCGAACCCACTGACATTATCATTTAAACCATACGGAAACACTGACCCAAGCTCTAGCATCCAGAATAGTTCCTTGGGGGAATCCTTGGTAGATGGATAGACGACGTCTATGATCTGGATACTAAAGTTGTTCCAGCCATGGTCGGGTCCAGAGAAATGTTTATCTATAAGCAATTGCTTTTTCCTAGCAGATTTTCTGTGACCATTCACCCTAAGATGTAGTTTTTGGGTGGTCTTGCCAACATACTGTTGACCACACTTCTTACAGGAAACTAAATAAATACAGTTTGTAGTAGAACAACTAAGATCAACATACGAGTTTACAGAATATGAGTTACCAGTTAACGCGGAACTAAATGACGCTGAAGTATTAAAGAGTGGACATGTGAGACATCCACAGTGTCCACATATAGAAATTTTGAAATTATTACAAGTAGAATTCGGTGCTAAACAATCATCAAGGGTAATGTTACAAGGTTTGATGTCGTGACCTTGCTTTGCGGTCAGAAATATATCTGTCATTTGGATTGAAAAAGGTCTTAGTGCATTTCGAACTATTAGAGACTCGGCCGAGAAACCTGCACTAAGGTTTCTCGGGTCTGTCTTACTATATGAAGCCAATGAAGTGTGGTACGAGGTGACATACGAAGGCAAAAACACCCGACTCACCCTCCCCGAAGGCGAATACGATACCCCCAAAGAGTTCATGCAGGGGCTGACAAGACTGTTTCAGTATAAGGCTCTACGGGAGGTCACGAATACTTCAACACCCGTCAAATCCTTTCCCTTCAAGAAACACGTGGACTTCGATTACAACGCACAAAACGACAAGGCACAGATCCTCCTCACCGCCAACGTGAGTGTCGTGCTGAGTCCTATCCTACAACAAATGCTGGGTCTCGCTCGCCCGAGTCCATCCGATCAAGTGTCAAATATAAAATCCGTATCGCTGATCAGTATTTTTAATCCATAATAATCATTCTAAAGTCGTTATCTAGAGAATGGTGTATCTCAGTCACGCTTTGATTGTGACTGTTCATATGAGCACCATGAGGATCTTGAAGTACATGGGTTCATACGGCCCCTAGCCCCGGGTTAAGCGGAATTAGACACAAGTTACGAAACGTAACGCCATAGATCTCGCACGCTACGTTCGTATTTTGCTATCAGCATGCGATATGTATCGCCAAACTTGAGAAACTTTGAGTGGAGGCGCTTGGAGGAATAGCCCTGTTTTATAAGTTTCTGCAACAATGTTTTGTGACGTTGACTGAAATCGTCACAATTAACACAACACCGAACTTTGGGCGCGGGAATTTCATTCGAGCCTATTAGAGCCTGTTTACAGCCACCGGTCAAATCAACCAGGACAAAGGGAATATGATCAGTCGGGAGGACTACGCAAACCGATACACGTTGTTCTGTTTCGATCTGACCTCCACCTTAGAGAACGACCATCAGCTGGCCCTGGCCAAGCAAGGCAATTTACGGTTGGAAATCCACTTTGCACGAGCCCTCGGGACCACCGTCAATGTGATCTGCTACGCCGAGTTTGACAATATCATTCGAGTGGACAACGCGCACAACGTCCTGTGTGACTTTGCCACCTAACATGGATACAGACCAGATAACCACCGTGCTGGAGAATGATTCAGGGAAACGTATGGTCTTTCAAGGGGTGTTCGCCCGAGATGTGTTCCCATTAGACCGTATGTATCCTGCTGCTTACGTTCTCAACACGGACCCGATGGATCGCCCCGGTGAACACTGGGTGGCCGTGTACTTGACAGAACAGCAGGGCGAATACTTTGACCCGTACGGCCTGCCACCCCTCCATCCCGATTTAACAGACTGCATGGATCAAGTAGCGTGTGGGGACAATATTGCTTGTTTTACCTGTATTATCGATGCCGTGGAAGGACCTTATCTACCATCGTACAGATGTTTGACGAATACCCCAAGGCCGAGGACCGAGATGTACTCGTATATGACTGGGCCGCCGATCGTTTCAATGTACAAGCCCAGTTCTGGGCTTAAGTTCTTTCACGAAAAGCCCTCCTGTTCTGGGCTTAAGTTCTATCGATTTCAATGTACAGGCCCCCTGTTCTGGGCTTCACGTGGTTGTTCTCATGTTGTTGTTGTTATTTATTGTTGAATAAAAAACAAAATAAGATCTCACCAAAAAAACCCTGTCTTGTGTGTTTTCTTTATGAGCATAAAACAAGCTGCCATGAAGGCTATAACAGACATGTGGGGATTCAGTCAAACTGGCCTTGAACATCGCTGAGAAAGTAGACAATCAGTAGCCAAGGATGGGGCCAAATGTAACCCATCAATGTCCAGAAAACAATGCAAGAGCACTGCAGTAAAATAGAGAGCCAATGAAATCTGCCCACAGACCAAGTACATGTTTTGGTCTAGGTTAAGAGCGGGCATCCCAGCACAAACATTTTGACGAGGAGTTACAAGTTACAAGGGCAACAAGTGGAGTGAAAAAACTATAGAGGTTCGAGGTGCGTGTAAAGACCAGGAAGACGGCGAGTGGAGACTCGTCCAACACCTATAGATTAAGTTTATTACAATAAGTTCCATGGTTTCATGTATTTTTTCGTGCCAATACGGTTCTGGGGAAAACTGAGGGTTCCCCACTGGCCATTTAACATGGATAAATAGATGGTAATATTGTCGGAAACCCTCCTCTATACATGGATGCTTCGGAAGGATGGATAGAGGCCATCTATTGTCTCGAAGAGGGCCGGGCATTGCCGGAGATGACCGGACATTGCCATTCACCAGGGGCGACACCAAACCACGTGAACTGCGCGCTTCCGGTTAGGCGCGCGCTGCGGCCGGGCCGGGCCGGACCGGGCCGGGGAAAACCCGGATGGAAAATCCGGACCATACGTCTAAGGGAAAATTGGAACTCTTCTTTGTTCGGAGGTAGTTTTAGTGAAACCGGAAGTGACGTCACACACTTGCGCAGAACCCACACCACCAAACCACAAACATGGACCCATAGTGGTTTAGTACCCCAAACACACCCCCACGCACCCCCAATATGCCTGCTTTCTATACTACGACCAGACTGCGCATGCGCAGACTATTGAACACGGATGATACATTAGTCCAGTCGGATGCTGCTTCACGAGAGCTTCAAAATAAGACCTCATACGACTCCATCGGACCAATAGTGACCCATGTCGGCCCCAAAATGTCTATTTCCATACACTTGGTATACTGCACATGCACAGAATGACGTTAGTTTTACGTCAAATCCACCCAGTCGGGTGCTTCTTCACGAATGCTTCACATTGATACCTCACTCGGCCCCATCAGACCATTAGGGGCCCCTGGATCAATAGGATCAATAGTGGCCCACCTAGACCCCAAAACGTCTATTTCCATACACTTTTTCTACTGCGCATGCCCAGAATGATGTCAGTTCCACGTCTCACCCACCCCGTCGGATGCTCCTTCACGACTGCTTCACATTGATACCTCATACGACTCCATAGGACCAGTAGTGGCCCACCTAGACCCCAAAACGTGTATTTCCATACACTTTGTCTACTGCGCATGCGCAGAACGACGTCAGTTCCACGTCACACCCATCCCAGTGGATGCGCCTTCGCGAATGCTTCACATTGATACCTCATACGACCCAATCGGGCCACGCAGCGTATTTGAAGTTTGGGGACTACTTTTTCTCCGCGGAGGCAGACCGCATCACCGCCAGACATGACCGCATTACCGCGGAGGAATACATCCCAGACCTGAAGTTACGTCATACACATGCGCACTCCCCGTCATGGAAAACCCCCAGAACCAAGTCAGTACATGCAGTCAGACGAGGTCAAAATACTCGCGTCTGATTGACTGTCGCAAAGGTCAAAGGTCACGTGATATGCAAATTTGTAGCGGCGTAATACGCTTCGTATATTACTATCCCACAGCAAAAAATCATAAAGTTAGTGGTTTTAAAATTGAGGTCTTTCGATATGAAAATCAAAATCAGAAGTATAACGCTTAGAATACAACTGTTTGTCTTCAATAATTTATGCAAATTTATGCATAATTTATTTTAATTTATTGACAATTAGACTTCAAATATGTATATTGTCTGTCTAATCTTACATAATTGCAAGTAAATTATTAATTCCATGCAAAAAGAAATGAATACAGGTTGGATTTATCAATTATAAATGGACGAAAAGATAGTTTTGGGTGCAAATTTGATACATATATGCAAATGATACGCAAATGAGGAGCTTACTATTAACCAATCAGCATCATTCAAGGAATATTTTTAAAAAGTGATACTTAAAGTATATGTGTCCCAAAAATTATGAAAATTGAGCGAATAATTAACGATATCCATCGTTTCAAAATTTGAAGTTCCATTGTGCCGTGGGATTTGGGCATTTCCCATAGGCTCCATACGGCATGTCCGCCAAAAATCGTCACTTCCGGAACTTCAAAATGTTTGACATGAGCGAATACTGGACGGATTTACATTCTGTAAAGTTTTTTCGTCTTCTACAGGTCTTGGCTTTCAAATGAGGTATCATTTTTTGTAAAATGCCTATTGTTAGCTCAGGAGCTAGCTCTCGTGTGCGTTGGGCTTTATATACCAGCGAAGGAACAAAGCTTATTATTTCACGACTGAAATAGACACTAGAAATCTTTTGTATAGAACTGCCAGTGCGTGTTTTCCACTTTGGTAACCTTTGTTCCGTTAATTGATTATTTTCCGCCATGAATGTCTTTCCACTTGTTTTACCTGATTTTTATGCAGACTATTTTGTGCATTGAACAAACACAGCACAGGACTTGTTTTAACACAAACTCTGCCTTTGTATAGCTTCCCTCTCCCCTTTCAATATTGCATTGTTTTCTTCCGATTAGTGCTATTCTGGGGTGATTACCATTTCGATCCACACTTTGCTTTTCGGGTTATCATTTACATCTCCTTAAAGGAAAACTGCACAGTATGATAAACAGAGAAGGACACAACAAAACCAATTTCGAGTATTGTTGTCAAAATATTATTCTGAGGACGGTCCTTTCTGTAAATCACTTTGTCTTGAATTATGTTATTCATTGATGCCATCAGTTATGAAATTATGCATGGGAGTAGCTGTGTTAATTTGATACGATGCCGTATTCGTGTCATATCATGTGTACATATTTTATAGTTCTATGTTTTTATATTTTATTACCTATTCATTACACTTCATTTGAGGGTGGCTGGTGGACAACTGAATCATTTAATACATCAACCTTTGTATATAAAATGTATTACTGTGGTGCGTATATCAGCATAAATTCCAAATATATGAGTTTAATTCGATACAACTGGTCACTGGGTGAGCATTCGCGCTTTCTAATGTGGTTCTCTGTCAAATTCCGGTTGTAGCTTAACACAATATCGAGCGGCAATAGGAATGTTGGGTTATAAAATAGAGGCATGCTGTCTATAAATCCTGATATGCTACTCATATTGGGAGACTTTAATGATAAGTGTACTGACTGGGACGCTCATCATAGTGAAAGCGAACTCAAAACGAATTTTTTCAATTTACTGTCTGGCAACAACCTATTTCAATTAATTAAGGAACCGACTAGATATACCGATCAAACAGCCAATATTCTTGATCTCATTATTACTGACAGTCCTGCGTATATAACAGATTTTGGATCACTGTACCATCTATTGTTGCTTAAAATTTTCTTACAGTTATAAGCCACCAGCCTGTAAACGCCATGTTCCGGTATGGGATTATAAAGCTGCTGATTTATCTCTATCATACATACCATGGGACACAGTTTTAAATATCTTTGATGATATTGACGACGCTATATATGTGTGGAATAACCTTTTCCTTTCATGCTGCAGGGAATACATCCCCAACAAAGTCGTGACAATTCGCCCAAGAGATAAACCATGGGTAACCATGCAATGACGTTCGGAGAAAATACCGCATAAGAGATCGAGCGTTTAAACGATTTAAGCGAACTCATCGCGATGATCACAGACTATCTTTCATAATAGCTCGGAAAGAGGCTAATAGAGTAAAACGTATGGCGGTGTGGAGGTATACTGATGAATTGAAGAGCAAACTTTCTAACCCCAACATTGATCCGCGTACATACTGGTCCCTGATGAAGGGCATCCTTGGGAATAAAGTCAAACCCCAGATACCGAATTTAATTGTTGATGGCCGACTCACATCTAACCAACAAGAAAAGGCAAATGTACTATGTACTTTCTTTCAATCACAGTCATGTCTATCTGCCGAAGTCACTATACCTGATCTTCCAACATTTGAATATGTCACCGATCAACGGCTCGACGAAATATCAACAAACGAGAGCGAAGTTACTTCCCCGTTAAAATCATTGAAAATAAATAAATCTGCTGGTGACGATAATATCAGCATTTATATGCTGAAACATACTGCTCCACAAATAGCCCCATCGATTACAAAATGTTTCAACCTATCACTATCACAGGAGTTTTCCCTGCAGCATGGAAACTTTCACGTGTCTGTCCAGCATACAAACAGGGAGATCGCCAAGATCCTTCAAATTACAGACCCATATCCCTCCAACCTGTCCTTTCCAAAGTGCTAGAAAAAAATGTGTTCAAGAGAATCTACGAATACTGCTTAGATAATAACCCCCTAATAGAAGAAAATTTCGGCTTCAAACCAGGCGATTCCACCGTGAATCAAATGGTTAAAATAGTTCACATCATTTATCAGCATCTTGATAAAGGCCATGATGTATGCGCGATCTTCCTAGATGTAAGCAAAGCCTTCGATAAAGTTTGGCACGACGGTCTTCTGTTCAAATTGAGAAAAATTGGCATTTGCGGAACACTGTACGAGTGGAAAAGCTACCTAGAAAATAGAAGAATTAAAGTTGTCCAAAATGGTGTTGAATCCAAAGTTAATCATATCAATGCTGGTGAGTAGTATAGTCACGGGATTTAAAGTCAGGTTTTGCCGGGGGAGATAACTCTTGGGGAGATGACGGGGAGTTCCACCAGGGGGCGCCACCAGCTCACCAAAAACTACCTCCAACACAGAAGAGTTCCAATCTAGGGGGAGGTAACTCTGGGTCACTATAGTTCCGGCAAAGGGCCCCTGGGCATGTATTCTTTCGCGATGATGCGGTCTGGCGGTAATGCGGTCGCGGAAGAAAGCTTCCGCGGAGAAAAAGTAGTCCCCAGACTTCAAAAACGCTGCATGGTCCGATTGGGTCGAGTGAGGTATCAAAGTGAAGCATTCGTGAAGGGGCATCCAGTCATGGGTGGGTGCATGTAAAATTAGGATTTTTTCCGAAAATATAAAAAGCGGAACACGGACTTTACCCTAAAATAGGGGAAAACACCTATCAACCCTAGACAAAAGGGCTAATATCGGTCCCCGGGCTTATTGGGACCTGCCTATCAAGTCAATGGGGTGGGTGCGTGTAAAATTAGGATTTTTTGCCGAAAATGTAAAAAGCGGAACACGGACTTTACCCCTAAAATAGGGGAAAACCCCTATCAACCCTAGCCAAAAGGGCTAATATCGGTCCCCGGGCTTATTGGCACCTACCTATGAAGTCAATGGGGTGGGTGCGTGTAAAATTAGGATTTCCCCCGAAAATATAAAAAGCGGAACACGGACTTTACCCCTAAAATAGGGGTAAAAGGGCTAATATCGGTCCCCGGGCTTATCGGCTTATTTTGGTTCTCCAAAATGCTTAATTACAATGTCTGGTGACTTTTCGCTCACACCTATTTTCGCGCCACCCAAGCTGGCGGCCTTTATATTCAGGTGTTTTGGTGTTCAATCTCACTCGAAGTTCGTTTGTCTAGGACAGTATACATGGTTTTGAAAATCTGTTCTAAGTTTGTTGACCGTTGACGTTGGATTGAGATTGAGATTGGAAATTGACTTTTGAAGTTTCGAAATCGAGTATGGACACCCTTTAGCCGTGCGAGCCGAATACGATTATATCGATCGGATATTGCTGAGAAGTGTGTGATTGTGAACTCCCGGGTTATCGTCAGTTTCAAGGCCTACATGAATCGAAAATCGGCCCGAAACCAGGGGAAAACCAAACAAAATTCCGCAGTATTACATGATATCGGCTGGAATTTTATGAGCGATTTGACGACGAGATGGACGGCGAGCTTACCACCACGCCTCCCACCGAGGACCCCAGGCGGCTGGAACTTGACGGTGCGATCGGCGGAGAAGTCTTCCACTCCTTGACGGAAACGCCCCAAGTGATGGAGAATGCATCTGGAGCACTCCAGCAAAAACAACAGCCTTCGGCAGGTGTTGACGAGGAAATGGTCGCTCTGAGGAGAGAACTTCAACAGATTGAGGACCAAGCAAGACAGGCGACACGTCAGCGTGAGCTAGCCAAGAATACCTGGCAAAAGCAGCGCCTGAGAGAGAAAATTGCGCAGGCAAAAAGAGATTTGGAAGCTACAAGGTAATTCTTTAGCGGACAATGAACTGTCTTATGATTCGAATCGTCCAACTAAACCACCTGCCAGTGATAGAAAAGTGACAATTAGTGACTTACGAAATATTCAGCATTTGAATGATGTAGTGGATTCCAGAATGAAAACACTGGGATTACATGAAACTTCGTCCGACGACGAAGTAGAAAATAAGATTATTGATGAAGGCGCACGGCAGTATCCGGCTCAATCGAAAAAGCAATCATCCAATTCTGGAATGAACGCCAGGTCCACTGATTCGGTAAAGTTTTGGCAAATCTGGCCACATACTGCCTTGCAGTTCGAATACGTCAATAGCGACTTAACCTTTAAACATTTAACCTTCCAGACCTTTGTGGCAGGAGAGTTAGAGATTATATCCAGTGATCGCACTCCTAGTGCAGAGAAAACTGGCAGATTGAAATTGTTGAAGAAAATTTCTTACTATCAAAATGTTTATGAGTGGGAAGCGCTGTTAAACTTCTACGCTGCCTGGTTACGATAAATAGAGTTAGGGTTAAGATCATGGTCTGATGATACTACAGATATCGAAATTCCTCTTTTGGCCAGGCATGTTATTAGTAAGAGGACACTGCCTTATCAAAACAAAGCACCCGTCAGGGAAACCAGGGATTCGAAATCGGTTTGGTTTTGCTCTGCCTTCCAGAGACAGAAATGCATTCACAGCGGTGCCCACTCGACAATAATTAGAGGCACAGAACGCCAGGTAATTCACATATGTGCATCTTGTTGGTTCAAGGATAAGGTTAAGCGAGAGCATCCCGAGTGCTCTTCCGTATGCCCAGCTCAAATCAGTAGAAATAAATGACTAGCACGAGATTCTTCATTGAATCCCGAGTGTGAAATTTTCATACCCGAATATATGAGGGCTTCATTCAAAGGTGATTCCGGTAAAAAATTAACGGAACCTTCCATTAAGGGCCATCCGGGCAGCGATAATGCGACAGGCAAAATAACGAGCTTCGTTAAAAAACATGGAAGCGCTCTCATTGTCGATGTCGCTGTATCACCCAATCAAAAGACGCATTCAAGTTTTCAGAAGGAAATTATTGAGCTGCACCATACAGTTCGGCACTCGGTAAAGTATAATTTTGAGGGAGCTAGTATTCCCGTACCAACTCGCCTTAACATTCCCTTCTGGCGAGCGGAGCTCGACAGCTATCACGATGACAAGTTAATCGATCTGGTCGAGTTCGGCTTTCCAATAGGTTTTGAGGACCCCCTTTCTGAGAGGGAGCCCATCAAAGTTGTCAATCACAAAGGGGCAAGGGAGTTTCCTGATCATATTGACAGGTACATACAAAAAGAACTGTCTTACAATGCTATACTGGGCCCCTTTGTTCATAACCCCTTACTTATACTCCTATCAGATTGTCTCCCTTGAACTCGGTCCCCAAGGCTGAGAGTCAGGAGAGACGGATTATTATGGATCTAAGCTTCCCCAAGGGACAAGGCATAAATGATTGTATCAAAAAAGATGAGTATTTAGGTGACGCCATAACTTTGAAGTACCCCAAGGTTGATCAGCTGGTTGAAGTGATCAAGCGTAAAGGCAGGGGTTATATGCTCTTTAAAACAGATCTCAAGAGAGCATACAGACAGATACCTATAGGCCCTTATGACATCAACCATCTCGCCTTTGCCTGGAAGGGTCAAATATACTTCGACAGGGTCCTATCTATGGATCTCCGCTCCTCCGCCCAGATCTGTCAACGACTCACATCAGCTGTCGTATACATGCTTCAAAAACGGGGTATCGAGATAGTGAATTATCTTGACGATCTGGGCGGGGCAGAGGAACCTCAGCTAGCTGATAAAGCCTTCGAGGCTTTAGGTCAGGTGTTGGAATCGTGTGGGTTAGAGGACGCAGATGAGAAGGAGGTACGTCCTACCACACAAATGAGATATGTAGGAGTGTGGTTCAACTCAGAGAAAATGACTTTAGAAGTTACCCAGGAGAGAGTGAAAGAAATCTCGACCTTAGTTACGGAATGGCTGTCTCGCAAAGAAGCATCCGTCAATCAACTTCAGTCCCTTTTGGGCAAGCTACACTTTGTTTCGGCATGTGTTCGGCCAGGACGGTTATTTGTATCACGACTCATAACCTGGCTCCGCACCATTTTTGACACCTCCGGCAAGGTCGAGATTCCTCTTCACGTCAAAAAAGACTTAACATGGTGGAAGAACTTTCTCTCCACTTATAATGGGGTGTCCATGATGGCGATTGAAGAGTGGTCCAATCCTGATCAACTTTTGGCATCCGATGCATGCCTGACCGGGGGTGGTGGTGTTTGTGGAAAATTCTTCTGCCATTTTTCATTCCCATAAGTCATTTCAGTCAGGCAGTTGAGCATTAACGCATTAGAGCTACTTAGCGTGATGGTTTGTTTGAAATTATGGGGCCCCTTTTTAAGGGGGAAACGGGTACGAATTTACTGTGATAACGAAGTTTCCGTGACTGTGTTAAATTCGGGTAAAGCGAAAAATCTATTCTTGCAGGAATGTCTAAGAGAAATTTGTTTCGTTGCCGCCTCTTATGAATTTGAGGTCAGGGCGGTTCATATTTCTGGCGTGGATAATCGCTTGCCCGACCTACTGTCACGGTGGGACTTGAGTAGTCATTTCAAGGAAGAATTCGTAGATAGAACCAATGGGCAGGATCTAGTAGAGGCACATGTAACAGACCACCTCTTTAGTTTTGTGCATAATTTATAATGCTTAGTACCTTTTGCAGGAACCCGTCTGACCAATCTGAAACAGGACGTGCGAGTTTCCATGAGGCAGGCTTACGCACAAGGTACTTTTAAGAATCTTCATACGCAATGGAAATCTTATTTTCTCTTTTGCGAGCACTTCGGACTCCCCGCTCTTCCGGCCAATGTGGATTGCTTTTGCATGTATGCCCAATTTTTGAGCAGAAGTTTTAAATCTACCGCTTCCATCCGTAACTATTTAAGTGGTGTGAAGTTATTGCACCTGCTTCTCGATTTACCTACCCCAGAATTTAGTTCTGTTGAACTTCGCTTGTTGTTGAGAGGGTTGGCCCGTATTAAGTTGCACAAGCCTCAGAGAGCCCTACCTATTACCCCTACGTTGCTTCTTGAATTCTATCCTTTATTAGAATTGTCTAATCCCGTTCACAGTACCCTCTGGGCTCTGTTTTTATTGGCCTTCTTTCTAATGGCCCGTAAATCCAATCTTGTGCCCAATTCAGTTTCATCTTTCGATCAGCACAAACAGCTCATCCGGGGAGATATTGTACATAATTCCGAAGCTCTCCTAGTTTGTATCAAATGGTCTAAAACAATTCAGTTTGGGCAACGGGAACTGCGCGTGCCCATCCTCGCTATTCCGGGCTCCCCACTTTGCCCAGTTAAGGCGTTTGTAAATATGGTGCAGTTAATCCCTGGTAGCCCCTCAGCTCCTGCATTCCTGCTTCCCGGCTCGGGAACGGGTATACCTACTCCCGTCACCTATCCATTTCTCCAGAAATTCCTCAAAAGTTTGATTTCCTGTACGGGTCGGAATCCAGATCTTTATTCGTCCCATAGCTTTCGCCGGGGAGGTGCTTCGTGGGCCTTCCGGTCGAACGTTCCTTCTGAGTTAATTCAGTTGATGGGTGACTGAAGTAGCGATGCATACAAGAACTATTTGGAGCTGGGGCTTGATGAAAAGGTCTTGGCATCTCAGCTTATGAGATCCCTTATCCTTAACCCACGGTCATAGTTACGTCAGTCTCTGTTTTGGGGGGCCTGCGGCTTGGTGGGCTATTATTTATACAGAATATTTACATATGTCACTGTTAATAGTTTAATATATTATTGTACATGTATTCATTTACTGCATGATTTGAATTCTGTAACCGCATGTCGCTTGAAATACTAAATGCATGCTTCTTTGTTTCTGTATTTACACATGTATATAACCAGCATGAATATTCGAATTTGTCATGTATATGCTAACTACTGCTTCCTCATATGAACTTATTATGCATGAATCTGATAAGCATTATGTAATGTATTCGTAACTATGCATGTACATGTATTCGCTAATGTGTCCTTAGACAAACGTTCCTCCATTAAAAGCCTCTTATCGCTTAACCTTGACTTGGTGTGGGTAATTGGCTTATTTTGGATCTCCAAAATGCTTAATTACAACTCACCAGGTTGTCTGGTGACTTTTCGCTCACACCTATTTTCGCGCCACCCAAGCTGGCGGCCTTTATATTCAGGTGTTTTGGTGTTCAATCTCACTCGAAGTTCGTTTGTCTAGGACAGTATACATGGTTTTGAAAATCCCCGCCCGCCGACCCATTCATAAAGGTTGTTTGATGATTCTACGTGGGCTATTATGTATACAGAATATTTACATATGTCACTGTTAATAGTTTAATATATTATTGTACATGTATTCATTTACTGCATGACTTGAATTCTGTAACCGCATGTCGCTTGAAATACTAAATGCATGCTTCTTTGTTTCTGTATTTACACATGTATATAACCAGCATGAATATTCGAATTTGTCATGTATATGCTAACTACTGCTTCCTCATATGAACTTATTATGCATGAATCTGATAAGCATTATGTAATGTATTCGTAACTATGCATGTACATGTATTCGCTAATGTGTCCTTAGACAAACGTTCCTTCATTAAAAGCCTCTTATCGCTTAACCTTGACTTGGTATGGGTAATTGGGGCCTGCCTATCAAGTCAATGGGGTGGGTGCATGTAAAATTAGGATTTTTTTTCCGAAAATATAAAAAGCGGAACTCGTACTTTACCCCTACAATAGGGGTCTGTATTATACAATATAAGGGGAAATGGTCATTTTTTTTCGTGGGCTTTACTATGGGTTGTGGGGTCTCGTT
This sequence comes from Hanleya hanleyi, assembly GCA_036873755.1. Lineage (NCBI taxonomy): Eukaryota > Metazoa > Mollusca > Polyplacophora > Lepidopleurida > Hanleyidae > Hanleya > Hanleya hanleyi. Next base: position 8,626 of record JAVTVY010001818.1, on the reverse strand, counting down.
TTTCTCGTCTCACCAAGAAAAACACGATGGGAGGGGGTCACGGAGCGAAGCGGTAAAATTTTTGGAAAAAGTCACCGAAGTCTGTATATAGGCCTATAGGCTGGCTGTGAGGGGTATAGGTCCAACCTGGGAAATTCACACACACGTTCATTGTGATATGGGTTGTTTGGTCTTGTTTTTCACGTCTCGTCATTTAGAACACGATGGGAAGGGTCCCGGAGCGAAACGGTGAAATTTTTGGAAAAGTACCATATAGCCCATATAGCTCCATACTGGCTATATGGGGGTATAGGTTCAACCTGAGAAATTCACATACGTTCATTGTGATATGGGCTGTTTGGATTTGTTTTTCTCGTCTCGTCATTTAGAACACGATGGGAAGGGTCCCGGAGCGAAACGGTGAAATTTTTGGAAAAAGTTCACCGAGGCCTGGGTAGGCCCATAGGCCTATACTGCATGGCTATGGGGGTATAGGCCATACGGGGTGGACGTTTGGGGTCTAGGTGAGCCCCTAATGATCCTATGATGTCGTATGAGGTCTTATTTTGAAGCTCTCGTGGAGGAGCATCCGACTGGACTAATGGTTCGTCCGTTTTCAATAGTCTGCGCATGCGCAGTCTGACCGTAGTATAGAAAGCAGGCATGTTGGGGGGTATGTGAGTGTGTGTTTGGGGTAGAGATGGACCGCTATGGGTCCCAATGGGTCGTGGAAGGTGTCAAAGTGAAGCTTGTGTGGGTTAGAGTCAGAATAGCGTGTTTTAAGTGCAAGTGGCGTCAATCTGCGCAGTTGGTTGTAGTAAGTCGTGGGAGGTGTCATCTTGTAGCTCTCGGGGGCACATCCCGATTTGAGGGATGTTTACGTCATTGGTGACGTCATCAGTACGAGTAGTAGCGAAAGCGGGTATTTTGGGGCAGTGAAGGAAGATATTTGGGGTAGAGATGGACCATCCCTGGTCCGAATGTGTCGTGGGAGGTGTCATTTTGTAGTTGTCGGGGTGCAGACCCCTATTTGAGGCATGTTCACGTCATCCGTGACGTCATTGGTGACGTCATCAGTAGGAGTAGTAGCGAAAGCGGGCATTTTGGGAAGTCAAGGAAGGTATTTGGTGTAGACATGGACCATCCTTGGTCCGAATGCGTCGTGTGAGGTGTCATCTTGTAGCAACGCCCGCCAACGCCAAGCTTAACGCTTCAACGCCCTGGTGAAATAGCTCAGAAGTTCTGCTTTTCTAGATATTCCATGGAATTGTCACTAATTCTTCGAAATGCAGTGACGCCCGTCAACGCTCGTAGTTACGCCTTAACGCTCTAACATAACGCCTTGACGCCATGATATAGACCGGAGAGAGAACAACAACAACAAGGATGACACATGAGAGAACAACAAGAACAACAAGTTTTTTTTTCATATAGTTTATTTTCCCCAATGTTACATCATACCCACGCTGGGGGAGCCGCGTTGGGTATGTTTACAACTTACTTGTCAAGAACAGGCCACCATTTGCAGGCCATATTTGCATCTGTTTTATTCCTTGTCTGTCGCCATTTCAGAAAGTTCCATTTCAGAAAGTTGTGGCCTAAGCGTCGTCGGGCAGGCCTGGATATTCTTCGGGTAGCATGTCCTGAAACAGTTGTTTGCGCATTCTGATCGCATTTTCCAGGGCCTCGGTGGGTGGTAGTCCCATAGCCTCTTCCAAGTGACGCTTGGTCTTCATGATGGACCTGTGCGTGCGGTCGCCTTTCATTTCAAGCGGTAGTAAGGTATACTGTTCATAGATCGCCATGGCTGTTTTCCTGATGCGGGGGCGCATTTGGATGCACGCCTGTTGTAAATTATGCTCTCCGGCGTCCTCGATCGCTGCAGCGTAAGTATTGATAGCTGCTGTCACAATACGATCCCAGAAGGTAGGTTCTGCATCACTTTCCACTGCATCACTTTCCACGGACGTAGGCTGACTATCTGAGGTCAAGCCCTCCGTATCACTAGATAGACTTTCAGCAATCTCCGTTTCGGTATCAGTCGATACACTCTCAGCAGTCTCTGTATCAGCATCCGCCTCAACGGACTCCTCGGAGTCTTCAATCCCATGTATATTTTTCTGGTGTCGCATCATATCGTAATGTCTGTTGAACGTACGTTCGCACTCAGAGCAAATATAAGCCATGTTGACGGTTGACGTCGACTGTGCGTGTTTTTGGAAATACGCTTGCTTTTATAGACAGTAACGCCCATCAACGCTTAGCTTAACGCTTCAACACCCTCGTGAATTAGCTCAGAAGCTCTGATTTTCATAGAATTGACACCAATTCATCGAAATGCAGTGACGCCCGTCAACGCCCGTCGTTACGCCTTAACGCTCATCTCAACGCCTTAACACACTTTCTTAACGCTTTAACGTCGTTTAATGATGCGTTCGAAGAAATGTTTCTTTTGTGCTATTGCTCTGACATACGCCGCTCTTCAGATCATGCCCGAGGTTTTCAACATCGACGCTGTTCTTTCAATTTCCATATGGACTGGGTCCTTATCCAACAATTTCTTATGGGTCACGAGGTCGACATACCGCTGACGTAAAGCCCGTCGATCTGGGTGCCAATTCGATAATACATAAGGACTGATGAGGACACATGTTCATTCTTATATGCAGACACCACCACTCACACCAACACCACACTATTCACCACACACACACATACACCATCACCACATTTCACCACCACACCACACCATCAGCCACCACCGGGCGTTGACGGGCGTCAACGCCCGGTGGTGGTGGTGGGAGCTCCGTGTGGCAGAGCTCTTGGATCGAGTCTTGGAGCTCAAAGCTGTGGAGCTCAGAGCTCGGAAGTGACATTTGCATATGACCTCTGTGAGGTCACTTCCGCTTCCGTTCACGTGACCGGAACTGACCTTTGACCCCTGCGCGCAATTTTTATCCGGTATTGTTAGCGCGCGCAGGGGTCAAAGGTCAGTTCCGGTCACGTGAACGGAAGCGGAAGTGACCTTACAGAGGTCATATGCAAATGTCACTTCCGAGCTCTGAGCTCCACAGCTTTGAGCTCCAAGAGCTCCGATCCAAGAGCTCTGCCACACGGGAGCTCCCACCACCACCACCACCACCGGGCGTTGACGCCCGTCAACGCCCGGTGGTGGCGGTGGTGGTGGTGGTGGTGGAATGTGGTGGTGGTGGTGGAATATGGTGGTAGTGTGTGTGTGTGTGTGGTGGTAGTGTGTGGTGGTGGTGTTGGTGGTGTTGGTGGTGGTGTCTGTACATATAAGAATGAACATGTGTCCCTCATCAGTCCTTATGTATTGGTCGAATTGGCACCCAGACTAGGACGGGCTTTACGTCAGCGGTATGTCGACCTCGTGACCCATAACAAATTGTTGGATAAGGACCCAGTCCATATGGAAATTGAAAGAACAGCGTCGATGTTGAAAACCTCGGGCATGAACTGAAGAGCGGCGTATGTCAGAGCAATAGCACAAAAGAAACATTTCTTCGAGCGCATCATTAAACGACGTTAAAGCGTTAAGAAAGTGTGTTAAGGCGTTGAGATGGGCGTTACGGCGTAACGACGGGCGTTAAGGCGTCACTGCATTTCGATGAATTGGTGTCAATTCCATGAAAATCAGTGCTTCGGAGCTAATTCACCAGGGCGTTGAAACGTTAAGCTAAGCGTTGATGGGCTTTACTGTCTATAAAAGCAAGCGTATTTCCAAAAACACGCACAGTCGACGTTCAACCGTCAACATGGCTTATATTTGCTCTGAGTGCGAACGCACGTTCACCAGACATTACGATATGATGCGACACCAGAAAAATATACATGGGATTGAAGACTCCGAGGAGTCTGTTGAGGCGGATGCTGATACAGAGGCTGCTGAGAGTGTATCGACTGATACCGAAACAGAGATTGCTGAGAGTCTATCTAGTGATACGGAGAGCTTGACCTCAGATAGTCAGCCTACGTCCGTGGAAAGTGATGCCGTGGAAAGTGATGCAGAACCTACCTTCTGGGATCGTATTGTGACAGCAGCTATCAATACTTACGCTGCAGCGATCGAGGACGCCGGAGAGGATAATTTACAACAGGCGTACATCCAAATGCGCCCCCGCATCAGGAAAACAGCCATGGCGATCTATGAACAGTATACCTTACTACCGCTTGAAATGAAAGGCGACCGCACGCATAGGTCCATCATGAAGACCAAGCGTCACTTGGAAGAGGCTATGGGACTACCACCCACCGAGGCCCTGGAAAATGCGATCAGAATGCGCAAACAACTGTTTCAGGACATGCTGCCCGAAGAATATCCAGGGCTGCCCGACGACGCTTAGGCCACACCGAGCAAAGATGGAACTTTCTGAAATGGCGACAGACAAGAGCAACCGAAAATACATCTAACGGTCAAGAAGGAATATAACAGATGCAAATGGTGGCCTCTGATTGGACAAGAGTTTTCTTGAGTTGTAAACATACCCAACGCGGCTCCCCCAGAGTGGGTATGATGTAACATTGGGGAAAATAAACTATATGAAAACATTTTTGTTGTTTTTGTTGTTGTTCTCTCATGTGTCATCCTTGTTGTTCTCTCTCCGGTCTATATCATGGCGTCAAGGCGTTATGTTAGAGCGTTAAGGCGTAACTACGAGCGTTGACGGGCGTCACTGCATTTCGAAGAATTAGTGACAATTCCATGGAATATCTAGAAAAGCAGAACTTCTGAGCTATTTCACCAGGGCGTTGAAGCGTTAAGCTTGGCGTTGGCGGGCGTTGCTACAAGATGACACCTCACACGACGCTTTCGCTACTACTCCTACTGATGACGTCACCAATGATGTCAAGGATGACGTGAACATGCCTCAAATAGGGGTCTGCACCCCGACAACTACAAAATGACACCTCCCACGACACATTCGGACCAGGGATGGTCCATCTCTACCCCAAATACCTTCCTTCACTGCCCCAAAATACCCGCTTTCGCTACTACTCGTACTGATGACGTCCCCAATGACGTCACAGATGCTGCGAACATCCCTCAAATCGAGATGTACACCCCGAGAGCTACAACATGACACCTCCCACGACACATTCGGACCAAGGATGGTCCATCGCTACACCAAATACCATGCTTCACTGCCCCAAAATGCCCACTTTCGCTACTACTCGCACTGATGACGTCGCCAATGACGTCACAGATGACGTAAACATCCCTCAAATCGGGATGTGCCCCCGAGAGCTACAAGATGATACCTCCCACGACGCATTCGGACCAAGGATGGCCCCTCTCTACCCCAAATATCATCCTTCAGTGCCCTAAAATGCCAACTTTCGCTACTACGCGTACTGATGACGTCACCGATGACGTCACAGGTGACGTATTCAGCCCTCAAATCGGGGTCTACACCCCGAGAGCTACAAGATGACACCTTCCAGGACGCATTCGGACCAAGGATGGTCCATCTCGACCCCAAATACCTTCCTGTACTGCCCCAAAATGGCCACTTTACTTACTACAACCAACTGCGAATGCGCAGATTGACGCGACTTGCACTTAAAAACACGCCATTCTGACTCTAACCCACACAAGCTTCACCTTGACACCTTCAACGACCCATTGGGACCCATAGCGGTCCATCTCTACCCCAAACACACACCCACCTACCCCCTAACATGCCTGCTTTCTATACTACGATCAGACTGCGCATGCGCAGACTATTGAAAACGTACGAACCTTTAGTCTAGTCGGATGCTCCTCCACGAGAGCTTCAAAATAAGACCTCATACGACATCATAGGATCATTAGGGGCTCACCTAGACCCCAAAACGTCCACCCCGTATGGGCCTATACCCCCATAGCCATGCAGTATATGCCTATGGGCCTACCCAGGCCTCGGTAAACTTTTTCCAAAAAATTCACCGTTTCGCTCCGGGACCCTTCCCATCGTGTTCTAAATGACAAGGCGAGAAAAACAAATCCAAACAGCCCATATCACAATGAACGTATGTGAATTTCCCAGGTTGAACCTATACCCCCATATAGCCAGTATGGAGCTATATGGGCTATATGGTACTTTTCCAAAAATTTCACCGTTTCGCTCCGGGACCCTTCCCATCGTGTTCTAAATGACGAGACGTGAAAAACAAGACCAAACAACCCATATCACAATGAACGTGTGTGTGAATTTCCCAGGTTGGACCTATACCCCTCACAGCCAGCCTATAGGCCTATATACAGACCTCGGTGACTTTTTCCAAAAATTTCACCGCTTCGCTCCGGGACCCCTCCCATCGTGTTTTTCTTGGTGAGACGAGAAAAACGAGACCCCACAACCCATAGTAAAGCCCACGAAAAAAAAAATGACCATCCCCATATCCCATACAGGCATTTTCCCTTATATTGTATAATACAGACCCCTATTGTAGGGGTAAATTCCGAGTTCCGCTTTTTATATTTTCGAGAGAAAAAATTCCTAATTTTACATGCACCCACCCCATTGACTTGATAGGCAGGCCCCGATAAGCCCGGGGACCGATATTAGCCCTTTTGGCTAGAGGTGATAGGTGTTTACCCCTATTTTAGGGGTAAAGTCTGTGTTCCGCTCTTTATATTTTCGGGGGAAATCCTAATTTTACACGCACCCACCCCATTGACTTGATAGGTAGGTGCCAATAAGCCCGGGGACCGATATTAGCCCCTTTGGCTAGGGTTGATAGGGGTTTTCTCCTATTTTAGGGGTAAAGTCCGTGTTCCGCTTTTTATATTTTCGGGAAAAAATCCTAATTTTACACGCACCCACCCCATTGACTTGATAGGCAGGTCCCAATAAGCCCGTGGACCGATATTAGCCCTTTTGTCTAGGGTTGATAGGTGTTTTTCCCTATTTTAGGGTAAAGTCCGTGTTCCGCTTTTTATATTTTCGGGAAAAATCGTAATTTTACATGCACCCACCCATGACTGGATGCCCCTTCACGAATGCTTCACTTTGATACCTCACTCGACCCAATCGGACCAGGCAGCGTTTTTGAAGTCTGGGGACTACTTTTTCTCCGTGGAAGCTTTCTTTCGCGACCGCATTACCGCCAGATCGCATCACCACGAAAAAATACATGCCCAGGGGCCCTTTGCCGGAACTATAGTGACCCAGAGTTACCTCCCCCTAGATTGGAACTCTTCTGTGTTGGAGGTAGTTTTTGGTGAGCTGGTGGCGCCCCCTGGTGGAACTCCCCGTCATCTCCCCAAGAGTTATCTCCCCCGGCAAAACCTGACTTTAAATCCCGTGACTATACTACTCTGGTGTTCCTCAGGGTTCGGTCCTTGGGCCGTTGCTATTCCTCATGCAAATGGCCGATGGAGCCGTATGAGGTATCAATGTGAAGCCTATGTGAGGGGGCATCCGGCTGGACTAGTGTCTCGGACGTTGTCTACATTCTGCGCATGCGCAAACAGGGAATTGTGAGCAACGCCCGCCAACGCCAAGCTCAACGCTTCAACGCCCTGGTGAATTAGCCCAAAAGCTCTGATTTTCATGGAATTGTCACTAATTCATTGGAAATGCAGTGACGCTCGTCAACGTCCGGCTTAACGCCCTAGCATAACGCCTTGACGCCATGATATAGACAGATGAGAGAAGAAGAACAACAACAAGGATGAGAGAACAACAACAACAACAACGAGTTTTTTTCGTATAGTTTATTTTCTCCTCCATCATAACATACCCACGCTGGGGGAGCCGCGTTGGGTAGGTTTACAATTCAAGAATACTCTTGTCCAATCAGAGACCGCCATTTGGTCCTGCCATATTCGTTCTTGCCCGTTAGATGTATTCACGGCTGCACTTGTCCAATCAGAAGCCGTCCTTAAGAAAGTCCCATCTTCGGCCCTGTTCGCTCTGATCCCTTTGTTCTAATCGTCGTCGGTCAGGCCTGGATATTCGTCGGGCAGCATATCCTGAAACAGTTGTTTGCGCATTCTAATCGCATTTTCCAGGGCCTCGGTGGGTGGTAACCCCATAGCCTCTTCCAAGTGACGCTTGGTCTTCATGATGGACCTGTGCGTGGGGTCGCCTTTCATTTCAAGCGGTAGTAAGGTATACTGTTCATAGATCGCCATGGTTGTTTTCCTGATGCGGGGCCGCATTTCGGTGTACGCCTGTTAAGTTATCCTGTCCCGCGTCCTCGATCGCTTCAGCGTGAGTATTGATAGCTTCTGTCACAATACGATCCCAGAAGGTAGGTTCTGCCTCACTTTCCTGGATGTAGGCTGACTATCTGAGGTCAAGCTCTCCATATCAGTAGATAGACTGTCAGCAATCTTGGATTCGGTATCAGTCGATACACTCCTTCATCGATCTCTGTATCAGCATCCGATTCAACGGACTCCTCGGCGTCTTCAATCCCATGTAAATTTTTCTGGTGTCGCATCATATCGTAATGTTTGGTGAACGTGCGTTCACACTCAGAAAAAGTATAAGCCATGCTGACGGTTGAACGTCGAATGTGCGTGTTTTGGGAATACACTTGCTTTCATAGACAGTGACGCCCGCCAACGCCCACTGTTACGCCTTAACGTCCTATATGTACGCCTTAACGCTCGTCTCAACGCTTTATCACACTTTCT
>JAVTVY010001817.1:0-32627 GCA_036873755.1 Hanleya hanleyi | reverse complement strand
AAACTGCTCGACAAGGAGTGGCGATTACGAATCACCTCGACTGGTTTCTTAAAGCCATAAAGGATGGTTTATTCTCGCTGTCGGGCGCGGAGAGTCAAGAACAGTTACAGGAGGGTATACACCTCGTTCTTGACTACCAGAAGATTGCTTCCGGTGCTGTAGAAGATTTACTGGTACACAATGCCTACCTATCTTCTATGCTAGTGTATTTAAGGAGAAAGGCCTTCATTCCTTTTATGCATAGTTACACACCGGAAGCTGTAAAGAGGAGTCTTCTAGAGACATCTACGGCTCCTTCTTTACTGTTTGGTGATGCTGTTGCCGAAGTTCGACCTGAAATGGATCGTATAGAACATGACAGGTCTGTTGCTTCCGGTGCTTCGTCTAAGAGACCTATGGCTTCCGGGTCGGGTCCAAAGGCGAAGAAGGCTAAGAAGAACCCGCCTAGTCCCAAGGCTAATAAGGGTGCTTCCGGCCAACAGCAAAGTCAAGCGCCTGCTTCTTTACAGCCTAGAGTATCTACCTATGGCCATAAGAAGCAGGGTAAGGGGAAATCTAAGCAGTCGAAGAAGGATTCCTGATGTCTCGGGCCGTACCGGGTGGCTTCCGGTATGGCGGGAACACCGAGACATAACGTTTCCAGTTCCCCAGCAACTAGACCTTCCGGTAGGGGGAAGGCTGCAGTTGTTTTGGAGGAACTGGATAAGGATCGGGACGGAAGCGTGGGTCATTCGAACGATCAGATACGGCTATCGCCTATTGTTCGACACGCTTCCTCCCTTGACTGCTCATCCCCTTCCGTCTCGTATACCATTACGAACGGGTCATCTATCAGCAATACAGTCCTCTGTGGACAAGCTGATAGAGAAGGCAGCTGTAATAGAGCTTCCGGTTTGGGACACGTCACCCGGGTTCTATTCGCCGGTCTTTCTGGTCCCCAAGAAAGACACATCCGAGATGCGCATGGTTATAAACCTAAAGCGCCTCAACAAGGACTACCTCACTCCACCGCCACACTTCCGCATGGAGTCCTTCCGGTCTATCCGGACAGTACTCAGGCAAGGGGAATGGCTGACTTCTCTGGATTTAAGGGATGCATACCTGCATATCCCGATACATCTGGGGGACAGGAAGTACTTGAGATTCATGGTCGGCAAACGACGCGTCCAAATTCAAGTGCTTCCGTTCGGCCTGTCCACTTCCCCTTGGGTGTTTACACGAGTGTTTACACCAGTGGCACAATTCCTGCACAGTCTAGGTATAAAGTACCACTTTTATATCGACGACTCCCTGCTAAGGAATGCCTGTAAGGAGCAGTTAATCCTAGACACCCAGTTTGTCTTAAGGATATTGACTTCTCTGGGATACATCCCACACGAAGAGAAATCAGAGCTGACTCCTTCGCAAAGGCGCAAATTTCTGGGGGTGGAATACGATACGCTACGAGCTCTCGCCAAACCCCCAGAAGATCGATGGCTAAAGATAACAACGAAGATATCTCAGTTCCTCAAGTTATCTCAGGCCAGGGCTTTACACTTTGCTGCGATAATCGGCCTCTTGACGTCAACACAGGACGTAACCCCAAGAGGGCGGTTGCAGCTTCGGCCCTTAATGATTTACTTCAATCATCAATGGGTCGAAAGGCAGTTGAATCCGTGGATACCTGTAACACCGCTAGTCAAACAATGCCTCCTATGGTGGCTGGATCCACTCAACGTTATGCCAGGTGTGTCCCTACTTCCGTTTCGTCCGTCACATCACCTGTTCACGGACGCATCTATGGAAGGATGGGGAGCCCACCTCGAGTCCAAGTCGACATCCGGGTTATGGACAATCGAGGAACGCTCGTACCATATAAACGTGTTGGAGTTTATGGCAGTGACACATGCCATCCGCACGTGGGTGAGCGTATTGACCGACAAGAACCTGCTAGTTGCGACGGACAACACAACAGTTGTGGCCTATATCAACAAGCAGGGGGGGGGGACGAGATCTCCGCAATTACAAAGCCAAGCGGAAATCTTTTTCGGTCTGTGTTGGGACAACAACATATCGGTGTTGGCCAGGCACATCCCGGGGGTACTGAACGTCTTAGCGGATTCGCTTTCACGACGGAATCGGATAATTCCCACGGAGTGGCAACTTCACCCAGACATACTAAAACAAATAGCTCAGGTCTGGGAGATGCCACACATAGATCTGTTCGCCACTCGGCGCAACAATCTACTGCCCCTGTTCATGTCGCCGGTCCCGGATCCGTCGGCATATGCAGTGGACGCACTGTCGCAGGACTGGTCAAGGATGGTAGCATATGCGTTCCCTCCCCCAGCTATCCTAGCGAAGGTACTCCAGAAGATCCACGAGCACACATGTGTCGTTTACCTGATTGTTCCGTGGTTCCCGGACCTTCTGGATCTTCTGGTAGATGTACCACGACAGCTTCCGGTATGGCACAATCTATTGCGCCAGCCCGGAACGTCGATATTTCACAGCCAACCAGGACTGTTCCACTACCACGTGTGCAAGTGCTCAAGAAGCACTTTGCTCAGGCGGGATTTTCAGCGGAGGTTGGGCGCCGAATGGCACAATCAATTCGACCGTCCTCTTCCGCTGTATACAACTCAAAGTGGGCAATCTTCGATCTTTGGTGTGGAGAGAGGGATATCAATCCATCCTGCGCCACTATCCCGGAAGTAGCAGAGTTCCTATTGTACTTGTTCAGGGATAGGGGCCTGGTGCCCGCTACGGTAGAAGGTTATAGAGCGGCTATTGCTCAACCTATTCTACTGGGTACTGGGATTAATCCCTCGACTGATCCAAACTTATCTGCACTAATCAAGTCATACAAGATAACTGGTCAGTCGGCTGTTCCGAAATTACCTAAGTGGGACTTAGCCTTGGTACTTCGGCAATTAGGGAAGCCACCTTTCGAGCCAATAGAGGCTATTGAGCTGAAAATGTTATCATACAAAACTTCGTTTTTGTTGGCTCTGGCTTCGGCAGCTAGAGTGTCCGAGCTGCATGCGCTCGATCAAAGGAACATCAGACACTCTAGGGACTGGAGCAAGGTAGTTCTCACAACGGTTCCTGAGTTTGTGGCTAAGAATCAAGCCCTCTACGATTCCATATCTCGAGAGTTCACAATTCCAGCCTTATCTGATTTCCTTTCGTCCGGTCTTGAATCAGACATGTTAATGTGTCCGGTTCGGGCTCTTGCGTGTTACCTGAATCGTACAGAGGAGATCAGAGCGGGAAGGAGGCATTTGTTTATCCCTTTCGATCCTAAAGCCAAACAAGAAATAAGTAAAAACACTATCTCGAGTTGGCTCAAAAATACGATTCGGCTAGCGTACTCCACGGCTACTGATAGGCAAGGCGCGCTTGTAAACGTTTCGGGTCACGAGATTAGGGCTCTAGCGGCATCATGGCCTCTATGGACCAACAGATCGGTGACAGACATTATGAGGGCGTGCTACTGGAGGTCAAACACGACATTTGCCTCCTACTATCTCCGGGACATGACGTTGGCATGTAACGACCTCTATTCCATCGGCCCACCACCCTGCTTGCGGGTGAGTGCTTTTTTTCTCTCGCCCCCTTTCGAAAAAGGGGGAGGCGTATCTTGCATCTCAGCCTTGAAGTCAGAGTAGCAACAGAGGTTCCCTGTGTACCATAGGCATACAGGTTATAACTGTTGCATGTTCTCATGGATCCTCTGTGAGGTAGAAGATCTATGATTTCTACTCTGTACTAGTCACTATGTATGGCATTTATCACTAACCACGGATTGTATCAGTTTGCCCACCTACCTTACGGTGGCACTCTATGCAAAGAGTGGAAGTGAGGTAAGTTTTCAGCGCAAATAACAAAAAAATTTCACAGGTAAATTTTCTGTTATTAAGCTAAAACTTACCTCACTTCCAGTGATGCCTGCCCATCCTCCCCGCTATGATACATCCAGACCATGTATCGCAGTGGAACAAGAAGGAAGTAGAATTGTGGGTAGCTATGCTATCAGGTGACTAGCAGGGGAGATAACTGTGTCATTTAAATTCTTACTGTGGTATTTCATGTAGACAAGAAATGCAAAGAGTGGAAGTGAGGTAAGTTTTAGCTTAATAACAGAATTTTTTTTTCTTTCTATACTACGGCCAGACTTCGCATGCGCAGAATATTGAAAACGGACGAACCATTAGTCCAGTCGGATGCTCCTCCACGAGACACCATAGGACCAATAGGGGCTTACCTAGACCCCAAAACATCCACCCAGTATGGGCCTATACCCCATAGCCAGTAGGCCTGTGGACCTATATACAGACCTAACTGGTACTTTTGAAAAAATTCCACCGCTTAGCTCCCATCGTGTTTTTCTTGGCGAGACGAGAAAAACAAGACCAAACAACCCATAGTAAAGCCTACAAAAAAATTCCCAGGTTGGACCTATACCCTCAAAGCCAGTATGGGGCTGTATGGGCCTATATACAGACCTACCCGGTACTTTTCGAAAAATTTCACCGCTTACCTCCGAGACCCCTCCCGGCGTCTTTTTCTTGGCGAGACGAGAAAAGCAAGACCAGACAACCCACATTAAAGCCCACAAAAAAATTCCCAGGCTGGACCTATACCCCCATAACCAGTATGGGGCTATATGCAGACCTAGCCGGTACTTTTCAAAAAATTTCACCGTTTGCCTCCGAGACCCCTCCCATCGTGTTCTACGTGGCGAGACGAAGAAAACAAGACCAAACAACCCATAGTAAAACCCACAAAAAAAGGTTGGACTTATACCCCCATAGCCAGTATGGGGATATACCCATACAGGCATTTCCCCGTATAGTGTATTATACATATAATTGTAGGAGTCCGTGTTCCGCTTTTTATTTATTTATTTATTTATTTAATTTTTCTGTAAAAACACCCATGACATGACTGAAGAGAGCTTCACTACGACACCTCACTCGACCCAATCGGTCCTGCAGCGTATTTGAAGTCTGGGGACTACTTTCTGTCCGCGGAGGCAGACCGCCTCAACGCCAGACCGCATTACCGCCGAGGAATACATGCCCCCAAGTTCAAGCCCGATTCACACAGACCGGAAGTGACGTCATACATGCGCAGAACACCTCCACACACCTCCCTGCGCACACCTCAAAATTGCTACAATCGCGCATGCGCAGTGAGGTGGATGCGGGTCAATATCCACTCTGTATACTACTACCCTGCATGCAGCAATGACAACCCCGAGGACGTTCGACCATGCTTTAAACTAGGGCGGATTTTATTACCGAGTTATAATCGATCGGGAATTATCGTCCGCTCTGAGCATAAAAAGCGGACCAAATTTCCCGGCGGACCTTGATTACTGCATCCCCTCACCCCTGGGCCCTCACAGCCCTACCCCGGCCGAAAAATGTCAGGGTCTTCGTTTTATAAACGCCCATGTGTTTTGATAGGGCCATTGATAAAACGAAGACCGAAGATGGAAGACCCTGTATGCAGCAATGCCCAGGGCGGACGTTATTATCGAGTTATAATCGCTCGGGAATTATCGTCCGCTCTGGGCATTAAAAGCGGACCAAATTTCCCGGCGGACCTTGATTACTGCATCCCCTCACCCCTGGGCCGTCACAGCCCTACCCCGGCCGAAAAATGTCAGGGTCTTCGTTTTATAAACGCCCATGTGTTTTGATAGGGCCATTGATAAAACGAAGACCGAAGATGGAAGACCCTGTATGCAGCAATGCCCAGGGCGGACGTCAATATCGAGTTATAATCGATCGGGAATTATCGTCCGCTCTGGGCATTAAAAGCGGACCAAATTTCCCGGCGGACCTTGATTACTGCATTCCCTCACCCCTGGGCCCTCACAGCCCTATCCCGGCCGAAAAATGTCAGGGTCTTCGTTTTATAAACGCCCATGTGTTTTGATAGGGCCATTGATAAAACGAAGACCGAAGATGGAAGACCCTGTATGCAGCAATGCCCAAGGCGGACGTCAATATCGAGTTATAATCGATCGGGAATTATCGTCCGCTCTGGACATTAAAAGCGGACCAAATTTCCCGGCGTACCTTGATTACTGCTTCCCCTCACCCCTGGGCCCTCACAGCCCTACCCCGGCCGAAAAATGTCAGGGTCTTCGTTTTATAAACGCCCATGTGTTTTGATAGGGCCATTGATAAAACGAAGACCGAAGATGGAAGACCCTGTATGCAGCAATGCCCAAGGCGGACGTCAATATCGAGTTATAATCGATCGGGAATTATCGTCCGCTCTGGGCATTAAAAGCGGACCAAATTTCCCGGCGGACCTTGATTACTGCATCCCCTCATCCCTGGGCCCTCACAGCCCTACCCCGGCCGAAAAATGTCAGGGTCTTCGTTTTATAAACGCCCATGTGTTTTGATAGGGCCATTGATAAAACGAAGACCGAAGATGGAAGACCCTGTATGCAGCAATGCCCAGGGCGGACGTTATTATCGAGTTATAATCGCTCGGGAATTATCGTCCGCTCTGGGCATTAAAAGCGGACCAAATTTCTCGGCGGACCTTGATTACTGCATCCCCTCACCCCTGGGCCCTCACAGCCCTATCCCGGCCGAAAAATGTCAGGGTCTTCGTTTTATAAACGCCCATGTGTTTTGATAGGGCCATTGATAAAACGAAGACCGAAGATGGAAGACCCTGTATGCAGCAATGCCCAAGGCGGACGTCAATATCGAGTTATAATCGATCGGGAATTATCGTCCGCTCTGGGCATTAAAAGCGGACCAAATTTCCCGGCGGACCTTGATTACTGCATCCCCTCACCCCTGGGCCCTGCAGCTATCCGACTGAAAATGTCAAGTTTCGTTTATAGCCATGTGTTTTATTCGGCATGTGTAAACGAAGACCGAAGTGAAGACTATGTGCAGCAACTGCCAAGAGACATTAATGTCAGTCCAATAATCAACCAGACTATATCCATGCTATAAATAAGCTATTAATTTCCTTTGCGCATTGCGTCCTCGCTTAAATTTCTTTCGGCAGAAAATTGTCCAGGGTCTTCTGGTCTTTTTGCATAAACGCCCATGTGTTTTGATAGGGCCATTGATAAAACGAAGACCGAAGATGGAAGACCCTGTATGCAGCAATGCCCAGGGCGGACGTCAATATCGAGTTATAATCGATCGGGAATTATCGTCCGCTCTGGGCATTAAAAGCGGACCAAATTTCCCGGCGGACCTTGATTACTGCATCCCCTCACCCCTGGGCCCTCACAGCCCTATCCCGGCCGAAAAATGTCAGGGTCTTCGTTTTATCAACGCCCATGTGTTTTGATAGGGCCATTGATAAAGCGAAGACCGAAGATGGAAGACCCTGTATGCAGCAATGCCCAGGGCGGACGTCAATATCGAGTTATAATCGATCGGGAATTATCGTCCGCTCTGGGCATTAAAAGCGGACCAAATTTCCCGGCGGACCTTGATTACTGCATCCCCTCACCCCTGGGCCCTCACAGCCCTATCCCGGCCGAAAAATGTCAGGGTCTTCGTTTTATAAACGCCCATGTGTTTTGATAGGGCCATTGATAAAACGAAGACCGAAGATGGAAGACCCTGTATGCAGCAATGCCCAGGGCGGACGCTAATATCGAGTTATAATCGCTCGGGAATTATCGTCCGCTCTGGGCATTAAAAGCGGACCAAATTTCCCGGCGGACCTTGATTACTGCATCCCCTCACCCCTGGGCCCTCACAGCCCTACCCCGGCCGAAAAATGTCAGGGTCTTCGTTTTATAAACGCCCATGTGTTTTGATAGGGCCATTGATAAAACGAAGACCGAAGATGGAAGACCCTGTATGCAGCAATGCCCAGGGCGGACGTTATTATCGAGTTATAATCGATCGGGAATTATCGTCCGCTCTGGGCATTAAAAGCGGACCAAATTTCCCGGCGGACCTTGATTACTGCATCCCCTCACCCCTGGGCCCTCACAGCCCTATCCCGGCCGAAAAATGTCAGGGTCTTCGTTTTATAAACGCCCATGTGTTTTGATAGGGCCATTGATAAAACGAAGACCGAAGATGGAAGACCCTGTATGCAGCAATGCCCAAGGCGGACGTCAATATCGAGTTATAATCGATCGGGAATTATCGTCCGCTCTGGGCATTAAAAGCGGACCAAATTTCCCGGCGGACCTTGATTACTGCATCCCCTCACCCCTGGGCCCTCACAGCCCTATCCCGGCCGAAAAATGTCAGGGTCTTCGTTTTATAAACGCCCATGTGTTTTGATAGGGCCATTGATAAAACGAAGACCGAAGATGGAAGACCCTGTATGCAGCAATGCCCAGGGCGGACGTTATTATCGAGTTATAATCGCTCGGGAATTATCGTCCGCTCTGGGCATTAAAAGCGGACCAAATTTCCCGGCGGACCTTGATTACTGCATCCCCTCACCCCTGGGCCGTCACAGCCCTACCCCG
The DNA here is from genome assembly GCA_036873755.1 of Hanleya hanleyi. Classification (NCBI taxonomy): domain Eukaryota; kingdom Metazoa; phylum Mollusca; class Polyplacophora; order Lepidopleurida; family Hanleyidae; genus Hanleya; species Hanleya hanleyi. The sequence goes on along the minus strand of JAVTVY010001817.1, from coordinate 24,160 downwards.
GCCGAAAAATGTCAGGGTCTTCGTTTTATAAACGCCCATGTGTTTTGATAGGGCCATTGATAAAACGAAGACCGAAGATGGAAGACCCTGTATGCAGCAATGCCCAGGGCGGACGTTATTATCGAGTTATAATCGATCGGGAATTATCGTCCGCTCTGGGCATTAAAAGCGGACCAAATTTCCCGGCGGACCTTGATAACTGCATCCCCTCACCCCTGGGCCCTCACAACCCTATCCCGGCCGAAAAATGTCAGGGTCTTCGTTTTATAAACGCCCATGTGTTTTGATAGGGCCATTGATAAAACGAAGACCGAAGATGGAAGACCCTGTATGCAGCAATGCCCAGGTCGGACGTCAATATCGAGTTATAATCGATCGGGAATTATCGTCCGCTCTGGGCATTAAAAGCGGACCAAATTTCCCGGCGGACCTTGATTACTGCTTCCCCTCACCCCTGGGCGTCACAGCCCTACCCCGGCCGAAAAATGTCCAGGGTCTTCGTTTGCATATAAGCTTCGCCCATGTGTTTTGATAGGGCCATTGATAAAACGAAGACCGAAGATAAAAAGACCCTGTATGCAGCAATGCGGGGCGGACGTTATTATCGAGTTATAATCGATCGGGAATTATCGTCCGCTCTGGGCATTAAAAGCGGACAAATTTCCCGGCGGACCTTACGATTACTGCATCCCCCTCACCCCTGGGCCCTCACAGCCCTATCCCGGCCGAAAAATGTCAGGGTCTTCGTTTTATAAACGCCCATGTGTTTTGATAGGGCCATTGATAAAACGAAGACCGAAGATGAACCCTGTATGCAGCAATGCCCAAAGGCGGACGTCAATATCGAGAGTTATATTCCGATCAGGAATTATCTCGTCCTTCTGGGCATTAAAAGCGGACCATATTCCCGGCGGACCTTGATTACTGCCTCCCCTCACCCCTGGGCCCTCAGAGCCCTACCCCGGCCGAAAAATGTCAGGGTCTTCGTTTTATAAACGCCCATGTGTTTTGATAGGGCCATTGATAAAACGAAGACCGAAGATGGAAGACCCTGTATGCAGCAATGCCCAGGGCGGACGCTATTATCGAGTTATAATCGCTCGGGAATTATCGTCCGCTCTGGGCATTAAAAGCGGACCAAATTTCCCGGCGGACCTTGATTACTGCATCCCCTCACCCCTGGGCCGTCACAGCCCTACCCCGGCCGAAAAATGTCAGGGTCTTCGTTTTATAAACGCCCATGTGTTTTGATAGGGCCATTGATAAAACGAAGACCGAAGATGGAAGACCCTGTATGCAGCAATGCCCAGGGCGGACGTTATTATCGAGTTATAATCGATCGGGAATTATCGTCCGCTCTGGGCATTAAAAGCGGACCAAATTTCCCGGCGGACCTTGATTACTGCATCCCCTCACCCCTGGGCCCTCACAGCCCTACCCCGGCCGAAAAATGTCAGGGTCTTCGTTTTATAAACGCCCATGTGTTTTGATAGGGCCATTGATAAAACGAAGACCGAAGATGGAAGACCCTGTATGCAGCAATGCCCAAGGCGGACGTCAATATCGAGTTATAATCGATCGGGAATTATCGTCCGCTCTGGGCATTAAAAGCGGACCAAATTTCCCGGCGGACCTTGATTACTGCATCCCCTCACCCCTGGGCCCTCACAGCCCTACCCCGGCCGAAAAATGTCAGGGTCTTCGTTTTATAAACGCCCATGTGTTTTGATAGGGCCATTGATAAAACGAAGACCGAAGATGGAAGACCCTGTATGCAGCAATGCCCAGGGCGGACGTTATTATCGAGTTATAATCGCTCGGGAATTATCGCCCGGTCTGGGCATTAAAAGCGGACCAAATTTCCCGGCGGACCTTGATTACTGCATCCCCTCACCCCTGGGCCCTCACAGCCCTACCCCGGCCGAAAAATGTCAGGGTCTTCGTTTTATAAACGCCCATGTGTTTTGATAGGGCCATTGATAAAACGAAGACCGAAGATGGAAGACCCTGTATGCAGCAATGCCCAGGGCGGACGTCAATATCGAGTTATAATCGATCGGGAATTATCGTCCGCTCTGGGCATTAAAAGCGGACCAAATTTCCCGGCGTACCTTGATTACTGCTTCCCCTCACCCCTGGGCCCTCACAGCCCTACCCCGGCCGAAAAATGTCAGGGTCTTCGTTTTATAAACGCCCATGTGTTTTGATAGGGCCATTGATAAAACGAAGACCGAAGATGGAAGACCCTGTATGCAGCAATGCCCAAGGCGGACGTCAATATCGAGTTATAATCGATCGGGAATGATCGTCCGCTCTGGGCATTAAAAGCGGACCAAATTTCCCGGCGGACCTTGATTACTGCATCCCCTCACCCCTGGGCCCTCACAGCCCTATCCCGGCCGAAAAATGTCAGGGTCTTCGTTTTATAAACGTCCATGTGTTTTGATAGGGCCATTGATAAAACGAAGACCGAAGATGGAAGACCCTGTATGCAGCAATGCCCAGGGCGGACGCTATTATCGAGTTATAATCGCTCGGGAATTATCGTCCGCTCTGGGCATTAAAAGCGGACCAAATTTCCCGGCGGACCTTGATTACTGCATCCCCTCACCCCTGGGCCGTCACAGCCCTACCCCGGCCGAAAAATGTCAGGGTCTTCGTTTTATAAACGCCCATGTGTTTAGATAGGGCCATTGATAAAACGAAGACCGAAGATGGAAGACCCTGTATGCAGCAATGCCCAGGGCGGACGTCAATATCGAGTTATAATCGATCGGGAATTATCGTCCGCTCTGGGCATTAAAAGCGGACCAAATTTCCCGGCGGACCTTGATTACTGCATCCCCTCACCCCTGGGCCCTCACAGCCCTATCCCGGCCGAAAAATGTCAGGGTCTTCGTTTTATAAACGGCCATGTGTTTTGATAGGGCCATTGATAAAACGAAGACCGAAGATGGAAGACCCTGTATGCAGCAATGCCCAAGGCGGACGTCAATATCGAGTTATAATCGATCGGGAATTATCGTCCGCTCTGGGCATTAAAAGCGGACCAAATTTCCCGGCGGACCTTGATTACTGCATCCCCTCACCCCTGGGCCCTCACAGCCCTATCCCGGCCGAAAAATGTCAGGGTCTTCGTTTTATAAACGCCCATGTGTTTTGATAGGGCCATTGATAAAACGAAGACCGAAGATGGAAGACCCTGTATGCAGCAATGCCCAGGGCGGACGTTATTATCGAGTTATAATCGCTCGGGAATTATCGTCCGCTCTGGGCATTAAAAGCGGACCAAATTTCCCGGCGGACCTTGATTACTGCATCCCCTCACCCCTGGGCCCTCACAGCCCTACCCCGGCCGAAAAATGTCAGGGTCTTCGTTTTATAAACGCCCATGTGTTTTGATAGGGCCATTGATAAAACGAAGACCGAAGATGGAAGACCCTGTATGCAGCAATGCCCAGGGCGGACGTCAATATCGAGTTATAATCGATCGGGAATTATCGTCCGCTCTGGGCATTAAAAGCGGACCAAATTTCCCGGCGGACCTTGATAACTGCATCCCCTCACCCCTGGGCCCTCACAACCCTATCCCGGCCGAAAAATGTCAGGGTCTTCGTTTTATAAACGCCCATGTGTTTTGATAGGGCCATTGATAAAACGAAGACCGAAGATGGAAGACCCTGTATGCAGCAATGCCCAGGGCGGACGTTATTATCGAGTTATAATCGCTCGGGAATTATCGTCCGCTCTGGGAATTAAAAGCGGACCAAATTTCCCGGCGGACCTTGAGTACTGCATCCCCTCACCCCTGGGCCTCACAGCCCTACCCCGGCCGAAATATGTCAGGGTCTTCGTTTTATAAACGCCCATGTGTTTTGATAGGGTCATTGATAAAACGAAGACCGAAGATGGAAGACCCACTTGAGGGGCTCTTTTGGGGAAAGGTCTTCGTTTTTGGGTCTTCGGTCTTCGGTCTTCGTTTTATAAACACCCGCCGAAATCGTCATATTTCAGCGAAAAATCCGAATTTACTTTCAACCCCGTACCTCATCACAGTTTGGCTGAAGAGGTCCAGTAGCCCAGTTCTGTTTTGATTATCCACCATGTGACTGTGCTGGCGGTCGGTGGTGAAGTTTTTTCGAAGTTTTCGCTGAAATATGACTATGTCGGCGGCCATTCAGGTTGATTTATATTCTTTGTACCATTCTCTGAAAAAATTTGTACCAGAAAGGGCGGAAAGCTGAAAGTAAGTGCGTCATAATCATATTTTTTATTATCGGTATGGAAACGAATATGCTTGTGGCATAGCTACAGCGGAGGCGATTTGGTGAAAATCTTAGCTATTTCACTACAAACTGCATGATCAATCTAGCCCCAACTCACCAGCTGCGAAAGTGACCTCTGGCCTAGTGGATTTCTGGGAGCGGAAACGGAAACGTCGCACCTGTTTGTTTACTTTCTTATTTGTTCTACTTCTTATTTGTTTTGTACTCTGTCCCAAATTGGATGCTCAGTACAATAAAGAATCTTATCTTATCATGCGCAAAATAAATTTTCGGCTGAACCAATCTCGCATTCGTCTATTTCCGTATTGGCGGAAATTGGCGCAGTAGCTGAGTCCTGGGGATAGATTTCTATTATTCAACTAAACATAGAAACAATTTTGTATAATTTGAATGAATTATGTTCGTTTGATAAAATTAACTTCATTTCACAATAAAGTGCGATCGGATCGCCTGATTACCAAGGCACTATTTCGTAACCGGTTCACTACTTGATCGCCATACGCTCCCCACGGGTGGCTTTTTGTACGTTCTGTGGGAGAGGCTAAGTTCCGCCAATACCGAAATAGCCGAACGTGAGTACGGAAATAGCCGAACGTGAGATTGCTGCATGTTTTCGTGTATATGGTATATGAAAACTTGATTTACACAAATTGTAGTTAGACAGACAGGATGATGTCAGACAGGATAACGATGGTCAGTCTGTTTGACATTGCGGTGAAAGTGAACTATAGTTGATTTCCATCTGACTTTATTTTGAATTTTTTCCGCTGCAGGCTACCCGACCGGGAGGTGTTTTAACAGTGGTCGGGATTGGCCAGTCGTCAGTGGAACTTCCATTGTTTGACGCCATGCTCCGTGAAGTAGACATCCGAGGAGCCCTTTCTGCTTGCAATAGGTACATCATGTACATGCCTTACATTAAATTCGATTACCGGGAATGTATAAAGGCCTATTATTGCGGGACATGTAGGTCTACCAGTTGTATTGTCATCATCGCTAAAAAAGACCGCGGGAAAAATATCATCAAAATGTTAACTATAGAACATGCACGTGAACTATAGAACATGGACGTGAACTATAGAAGTCGGACAAGGTCATCTCGCAAGCTCGTTTACTCGCTCTTATTTCCACAAGGCGAAGCAGAGAGATAGCGAAGCGACAGGTAGCCAGGTAACGAGACAGCGAAACAAGGGAGCGGGAAGGCTAGATTAATTCAACAAGACAACCTGGCTTCGCAATCTCGCTTTATCGCTCCATCACGGTTCGTAATACACTTTCAGTCTAGGGGCGCAATCGATCTTACATGGGGAATTAAAACCGATTAAAAGGGTGTCTATCAGCTTAGAAGTTTAGGCTTACATCGATCAATGTTGGCACGGTCTTGCAATTGTGTCCACTGTATTATACATGGCAGTGTGACTAACGTCACAGGACCTACGAAGTAGGGTAGGCAATTAACTCTTGGAAATCCCCCCGCCCCAAGTTTAAATCCTGCCTCTATTAAGATGGGCACTGCCCAAGTCAGAATCACCAGTGATTTTCATCAAAAATCACCAGATTCATTAAAAGTAGGTCAGCTCAGAACTTGCTGGTAACAGTCCCCTAATGCACCTTCATGCAAAAAATCAAGGTTCTAATGTCAACGGTTCTACTTATTTTGCCGACGAAAGAATTCGGATGGACTCACTCACTCACTCACTCACTAACTCACTGACTACCGGACAATTTGCAGATGGTAGCCTACTTCGTAGGAAAATTACATGAAATCTTAATTGTAATATAGTGAAGTCATAAGTACTCTATTTTTCTAGTTTGAAACCCACAAGAATGCAAATGTAGTTAATTCCTGTTCATGGTCCTATCGTTACGCTCTGAAGACTATGAGAACGATGCCTTATAGAGTGCAAAGCATATAATGATGTATATGTATCAGCGCCGATTCTTCTTTAGCCGGGAAGCAGTTTTAATCTACATTACTACCATTGTGAAAATTATCATTCATGTGTAAATTATATCTATCAATTTGTAGTTGCTCATGAAACACAGCTCATAACGAGGAGATTAATCCATCTGGCCTGGGCGATTTGGGGTGTACTTCAGCCTTATGGGTGTGAGGGGAATGGGAAAAATATTTTCGTTATTCCTAAGGTTGGAGACTGAAACTTTCCGCAATATACCCTTGAGTAAAAAAAAATAAAAAAATGCACGACTGTCATAATTACGGCACAGTGATGTCAGATCGCCAGGAAACCATTTTCGGTTTACTTTGATTTTTTTTTGTCAAAAAAAACACGTTTTGCGAAAATTTGGTCCACAAAATGCTCAGAGTGTTAAAGATCCTTAATGAGGGCATGATTATAGCATCCCCACCCCTCCCCTCTCTATCAGTTCCCTCCCCCTCCAACTTCACCCTCCCATAATCCACCCTACGTCAAGTAGGAGGATCAGACCTCTCATCCTCTGTCTGCAATCCATTTACACCCGCTTGTGCCTCTAGACTGAACATTGATTATACACCGTGAATAAGAACGTCGTGAGGAATCGAGGGGGAGTCGACAGATGGGTTGATATTGCTTCACTCATCCATCAAGCTACGAGGCGGCTCAATCGTACCATCGGGAGCTGTTAACTTACATATATATATGAATGTCATTTAGCATCGTAAAATATAAAGTGTAAGGTATTAAGTAACAGATCCTCAAAGAAAGAACAACCAAAATCTGTTATTTTGATCACCGATCAGTTTCGCTTTCACTTTGGTGTACGTTATCCGTTGTTATCAAAGTACGAAAGCCAAGAAGGGACTAATTTCAGAATATTAGTCCGTACAAATTATCCGATACACACACTTGTTAATGGAAGTAGATTATTATCCTTATGATGTTGTTATACGTCTCGATTCATGTAACAAAAACATGCGAAGAGCACTCATGTACCGGTACATGTAATTCAGAACGAGGGTATCGGTAATTAACGTACATATAGAGACTCCTTTTGGTTTTTTTCAGTTTCCCTCTTGTGATCGAACTTGTGCCATATGGAAAAGTTAACGCACAGTTAGTGGGGGAAAGTTGATATTTTAGGGTAAGGACGAAGCCGGCGCCCTAAAATTTATAAACTTTCCCACACTAACCGTGCGTAAAATAACCATTGGGCAAGCCTATGAAAACATTATTTCTATTCTATTGCACTACCCAAATTGATTATCAACAAAGATTATAATGAAAAGTTGGAAACCTATTTTAAACTTTGACAGCCTTTCTCTCCCTTCTTGAAAGAAAACTCGCGCACTGATGCCCCCGTCTCGGTTGGCATCGTGCCAATGTCAGTGGACGAGTTTATATGGTCTCTCAAATGGGGAGTGATACTGTCAGCTGCGTCAGCTATGTGGCAATTACGTGAATATATGTCTATTTGTGTCGCTTTGTTAATCAATTTGACGATGGAAACAACAGTTAAACTTGAGAAAGAAATTTCATCTTGTAATTTATTTGTTTGTTATATTCAGTTGTTACTTGTGTGAAAGCAGACGTCCCTTTCCTCATCCGACTTGTGAAATCTCCCACTGAACACCTGCACTTGACGGGTGTTGATTTCACATAACCGTGCTAAAACGTGTAATAATTGCACGGTTAGCTCGATGTTATTGACACAAGTGTTATAGAATTGACAATTTAGAACGAGGGTATCGGTAATTAACGTAAACACTACTTTTGGTTTCTTTCAGTTTCCCTCTTGCGATCGAACTTGTGTCATCAGGAAAAGTTGACGTCATTAGCTTGATCACCCACAGAGTTCCTCTAGAGAGAACTTTGGACGCTTTTGAGATGGTGAAGGAGGGAGAAGATGGTCTGATTAAATGTATTATCAAGGGTTAGCCGTGTTACTTCATGAGCCTGCTATTCAAGAAACATACTGTAAATGGGTCGTCTGGGCCCGTTGGTCATAATCGGAAATAAATAAATAAATCACCAATGCCTTGCGATTATCTTGAGTATAAGAAAATGTTATACTTCATGCCAGTCGTACAGATTTGCGACCTCAACCATGATCGTATACGAACGAGAAGAACAAGATCTTCCTTGGGATATGACACCGGTCAGCCAGCCCCCATTTTTTGTTCTAGTCCAGAATGTGAAGAATGTTGACACCGCTACAAGGATAAACGACCGATCAAATAGTCCAAACATGCCTGTTATTTCCAAAACATCAATTGATGTAACACGTATATAAAGTAATTAATACGGGTAGCCCGAAAAAGGGACGTTCAGTTTATTATTTTTATTAAAGTGATCGTAAACCCTCAAGTAAAGTTTCCATCAAATGAAAGACCATTGCGAACAATGTCGGAAAATATTTATTTTAATTTTTTACGATTTTATTATACAGAGTAAACTGCAATTGAAGCATTGTATTCTATGGTGGTCTGTTGCAATCATATTTAGGTCCAGTGACGTCACACTGTCTTAATACATATATTTCAAACTTTGTATGCACTCTCCAGTGCTTGATTCAAGCTTAAGGTGTGTATACTTTGAGTTTCAACACAGACTCATTGTTCCAATGTGCATGTTTCACCAAAATCTGGGAGATGGTGACTCATGAGTATCAAGTCAATTTGAATCTTGCATTTAATTTCCCAGATTTTGGAACATGCACATTGGAACAGTGAGTCTGTGTTGAAACTCAAAGTATACATACCTTAAGCTTGAATCAAGCATTGGAAAGTGCATACAATTTTGAAATATATGTATTAAGGCAGTGTGACGTCACTGGACCTAAATATGATTGCAACAGACCACCATAGAATACCATGCAGCGATGCTTTTATTGCAGTTTACTCTGTGTAATAAAATCGTAAAAAATTAAAATAAATATTTTCCGACATTGTTCGCAATGGTCTTTCATTTGATGGAAACTTTACTTTTGTCGTGCGCACAAGATAACTGACATAATCAGCCGATAGACTCTTCGTATTATCTCGTAAGTACGAGATAATTGTGAAGTCATGAGCACCAGATAACTGTTAAGAATAAATCTAAACTGGCAAAACTCTGCAAATTTATTCAAATAGGACTGTCTCTTTTATAGTTCGTGGGAAGATACCAATTCCTCCAGAGAGGTGCTTACCAATACTATTATATGAAACTCCGAGTCTCTGTTGAACGACTAAAAAAAGAGAATTATTTATTGGATTTAAATATATCCACAAATTTACTTCATATGAAGCAACCAATGTGAAAGTCATTATGAATGTTTATGACACCAGATTCAATCATTGTACCGCCATCTTGACCCAAATGTTGTATTATGTCCCTCACATGCCACCCCGGTGGCCTTGGGCGTAATAAAGTTGACTTGATAAGTCGTGAGCACGAGATAATTGTTAAGTCGTGAGCACGAGATAACTTTCAATGCGTGAGCACGAGATAATTGTTAAGTCGTGAGCACGAGATAACTGTTAACTCATGAGCACGAGATAATTGTTATGTCGTGAGCACGAGCGTAACATTTAAATTTAAAAACTTAAAAGGATTATTTTAATGAATATGAATACCATAGATCTTTGTTACTGTATATTCAAAGTCAGATTGCGTAAGCTGTAAAATTTTCATAATAAAGTCCCTAGTAACTGGTTGCTATGGTAACCGTATTTCTAAAAATAAATTGATTTCTTCCAATGACAAAGTAATAGCGTTTGCACAATGCCATAAATATTCAATATAATCACTCTGAAAGAGATTAGGAGTATAGCTCTGTGAGTATTCTAGCACAATACAGCTCCCTATGCCGAGGTCACTGACAGCACAAAATCTCATATGTATAAATTCTCTGAATATACAATTCAACCTCCAATATCTCGACAGCCACTTGGAGTATTTACATGCGATAGTATTTACATTACGGATTCTCTCTGGAGAATAAATACCCATATAATTGGATTTTTAGATGAAAACGGTCCTAGATTTTAATCCAAAGTTTAGATGGCACGTAAATCACACAATTCTTTCTGTATTTTTTTTTATTTTTTTTTATTTTTTAATTGATTTCTAATCTTAATAAACTTGCATTTTGTCACACTTTCTTATCTACTTTAATGTTATTCCTATAAAATTGATATGGTTGCCATGGCAACAAATTTATTCAAGCTTGAAAAAAAACAATCCGCATATGTGCTTTAACAATAAACATATACGTTCTATAAACCAAAGATTCTTCGTGAGAAACTGATTGAATGTATTCGAGGCGTCGGATTCTACATTAATAACTGATTTACATACATATGTATCTAGGCAACCGGATCTTGTTTTTCAATAATTGTATACACTGATAATCATCTTCCATTTCCACTACTTTTATTTCGCATAACATATGTAACATCCAACACACTGAACTCAATCGATCTCATCAACATCGACCGAAATCTTGACAACTTGGGAAACTACCATATGCACGTGTTTTGCAGTGTAGGCCTATCACTTCACAGGTTATCTATTTTACTTCAGTCGGCGACAGGCTGACCTCTGTCTATCCACACGTTCAAGCAGCTGTATCAAATATGGAAGAAAGATACCTCTGTTCTATTGGTTGATTTTCTCGTGCGCACGACATAACAATTATCTCGTGCTCACACATTAACAATTATCTCGTGCGCACGACTTCATAATTATCTCGTGCTCACGCATTAACAATGATGTCGTGCTCACGCATTAACATTTATCTCGTGCGCACGACGTAACAATTATCTCGTGCTCACGACGTAACAATTATCCGTGCGCACGATAAACAGTTATCTCATGAGCACGACTCACTGCATGCCCCTTTTACGGCTCCGCAAAATACATGTACAGCAAATGTCAAGCGAATATATTAGCAACTGTATCGGTTTGGTCTATACGTATTGATACCGCCACACTCTGTAATATACTCACTGCGCTATCTTTTCCAAGCCAGAATCAAAGGGAAAAATCGTGGACGTACTGTTGTACGCTCCGACTGCTCAGCACGACCCATTCCATTGGTGAGATATGTAAAATTCGGTTAACCCATCTTCATAAGCCAAGCCAACTTCTACATTCAAACTTTAAACTAGCCTTCATATACATGTATGACACATAGGCGATCTCCAACAAATCTGAACATGGAAATAATGGAAGCCACTCTATCGATTGTAGTATAAGAGGTACACAAGTCAAAAGAGACAAAACACTGCAAACTAGTAGTATATATAGTAATACGTGTTTCATTGATCAACTACTAACATTATACGCTATCATACTTTTTTCAGGCAATATATAAATGTGAAATTCTATAAAATATTCTAAAGTTACTTATATATTACTCTGTGTCGGCTTTGGTGATATTCTACCGGCATTCTCGGAGCTATATCGGATGGTCTAACGGACCAATGGCTCAGCGAGAAAATGGCCCAGTCAGCGAACTGGAAAATAATCAAACGGGCAATTGTTAGCGAAAAGTGCCGAGACATCCCAAACGGACTTTTCAGTGTTGATCTACCCTGATACAAACTAGATACCGTAGTAATATACCGGCACACTTATAACATATAAAAGACTAGGATTTGTTTTTCTGGAGCAAAGTATAGAGTGTGGAATCGATTCGACTGGCGCAGTAGAGTATGATTTTGTTGATTTTCGTTGGTAAAGTCGAGGTCACATTTAGCCTGCTATGCAAACAACCACTTTTGAAACTTGTGGGGTGGGCGCCCTATGGGTTCTCGAATCTGGTGGAATTGAGCCAGACATGTGACGAGAATGCCCTGTCTACACTCCTCAGATCTGCCCAGCATGTCATCCCTGCCAACATATTCAGGGACCTCAAAATTTGTTGTACTCAAATGGTAGAACCCCTGGGGTGCCCACTCCGAAATTCTTCAGAATTGTTGTTCACATACGTATTAGGCTGTCTGTGGCCCAAATTTCGTGACTTTTTATAACTATATATTTTCATATGTCAAGGTCAAAACATGTCAAAAACTCTACCACGACCAAGTTTTCGTGATGACAGATATGGTGATAGTTAACAGCTTTCAGACGATGTAAGAATCATGATTCTATGGGTCATAGATAATGACTGGTTGAACATGGTAGGTGATCGACATTAGGTCAGAATTTAATGACCTATATTTCGGAAAGTTGTTGACCTAGACAATGTATAATTTGTGATCCAAAGGTTTTATACATCTCCTGAAACCATGCCAAATTCCAAGAAAATCGGTGACGATGGTGTCCAATGGTCGGTTGAGTTGTTGTGATGGAAGCTACAATGAAGAGGGCATTTATATTTTTATTCATTACCAATATTTTTATAGGAATACACAATTCAGATCTAAAGTCTAAATAAAACCTGAGTGCAAAGTTCACTCAATTAAGAGTGGAAATTGGTCCAACTTTTGTTCCAAGATACAAGTTCCATTTTTGAGTCTTTGGAAGGATTCGCCCCGGGTCAAACCTTGGACCTGTCACTTACGATACGAGCGCTCTACCACAAGGCCACCACAGAGTGATTAAGGCTCGAGTGAAACTCACACAACTTGAGTCAAAGTCACTCAACTTGAGCGGAAGTCACACAGCTTGATTTATACACTCAAGTTGAGTGAAAGTGACACAGCTTGAGTTAAACGCACATACTTTGAGTGGAAGTCATTCAACTTGAGTGGAAGTCACTCAACACGAGTATAAGTCACTCAACATGAGAAGAAGTCACTCAACTTGAGTAGGAGTCAATCAACATTAGTGAGAATTAACCTGTTCTCACGGTTGTCCAGTGACCTCGATAACGATATCGGCGAGAAGCATTCTGTAGATCAATATTTCCACATATATTATTCATGTCATCCTCAGAAATGGTGGTTCCATGGGTATATAAGTTTCACGGAACCGGCCGGTTCCTAAAATTGTACATATCTAGGTCAAAAGCTTTCTGAAATTTAGGTCATTGATATTTGACCTAATGTCCATCATCTACGATTTTCAAACGGTCCACAACTATAGCACATAGAAAGGCGATTCTTGCATCATATCTTTTTCAACATTTTTGACCTTTGACCTTTTCTCATTTCCCAGGTTACCCCATATTGAGGCGTTTACTCCATCAGACGTCCACGATGTTCACCCATTAACATCAGGTGAACTGTTTGAGCTGATCTGGGATCACAGCTCCCGAGCTAGCGTATCTCATTCCGCTTAAGCCGTGTGGATACTTCATAGTCTCCACATGAACCCCTGCAATAAAAGCGCGGCTGAGATACTAAGGCAACGTCCGAGAATCCACCATAGTCTCGGGTCTTAATGGCAGATGCCTAGGGTTGCTTTCCTATAGAGTCATATGGTTACTTTTAGTCGACAGACGTCGTCAATTTTTCCCACTTCTTGCAAATCGCTCCAACATAATCTCTTAAAATATATACATTTAGTTCTCATAATCATGAAATATAGGTCACATGTAGCCTGCTATTTAAACAACCATTTCTGAAAAATTCGGGGACGATGATGTATAATGGTATTATATATTTTTCTCATATAAATGCCTTTTCCACTGAAGCGATCCCCCTATTTGTCACTTTTCCCATACGGAGAACTCCCTGATGTGCTCTATTGGAGTGAAGGCGAACCACCCCTCAGTAAATCCTGGCTACGGCCCTGATTAACGAGTCGGTCATTATTTTTTCCTGTGAGCATACTTCGATAGCAAGCATCAGATATGACATTCAATATTCAGCCCTCGCCTATAAAATATTTTCCGCGTTAATAAACGAAAGACACATTTCGTATGACAGCGCCAATTCCAAATGTGTATGAAATAAAAATAAAACTATAAACATTTTTCAATAATTTCAGCAAGACATGATGATGTTCTATACAAGACATGATGATGTTCTATACAAGACATGATGATGTTCTATACAAGACATGATGATGTTCTATACAAGACATGATGATGTTCTATACAAGACATGATGATGTTCTATACAAGACATGATGATGTTCTATACAAGACATGATGATGTTCTATACAAGACATGATGATGTTCTATACACAAAATCTTAATCACTGACCATTATTCTTTATCCAAATTAATTCCAAGACGTTCCAGAGTGTGTAGTGGAGATGCGCTTTCATTGTGGCTGTTCATTTGAACACCATCTGCAGACAGACGAGTAACGGATCTTTAGAACATGTAACATATATATTCTTTCTCGGTACTCTATATCATTACCTGTTCTAGTAATCACTCAGTCAATGGTTTATTACACAACTTCAAGTATTGGAGTAAGGTTAACAGCGATTGGATGTGCTAAACTAGTGAAAATACAAAACATATGATGACATAAAACTACCAAGGAGTAATTTGGATACCAACATAGTATTATGACAAGAGAAATTTAATGAAGAAACAGGTACACTGTGTAAATATTGTCCCCCTGGTTTTGTCCCGTCCAGCTTTCACTTACGCCAAATAAATCGTTAGCCAAGTGTCTATGTATGTCCTTTTTATTTCATATTTATTATGCCATTTTGACCTTGCTCAAATGGATAATTGATATCAGAGCGTATTCAGTAACAAGGAAGCAAATCTCACTCGCCGGTCTCTTTTTGTCGACCTACCAGCTGAACGACGGGAACTCATGATGAGGTTTAAGTGGAATTCTCTGTTCTTTTCTTGGGGTAAGTTTATTTATTTATTAAATGATACATTTCTTCGCATTGCGCATGCACTCATTTTTGTGGACGTTTAATTCTCGGAATATTAAGAAAAATGCATACATGTATCTGTCTATAATGACAAGACCCGGTATCTCCACGCATGGAGTGGTATTCAGGTCTTCATGTACACGTTATAACGTCTAATAATGGAGACATGAGTCGGTACGGTACAGACAACATTTTTGTAGGTCAGTACTGCACGATATATATTTCATGTAGGAAATCACCTCAGAAAAGCGTTTGATGCGACGTTCACGCTTACAAGTTGAGATTCATGTTCTGAACTTGTCTACATTGTTGAATCCGCTTGACAATGCCAATGTCTGACTGATGGTCATAAACCACTAAAACACATATGTTGTAAATCCCTCATATTCGCCGCAACATTTGACCCACCAGGTCAGGTACATGTAGCCTGATGTAAGAATCACGATTATATGGGTCATATATAATGACTGGTTGAACATGGTAAGTGATCGACATTCGGTCAGAATTTCATGACCTATATTTCAGAAAGTTGTTAACCTAGACAATGTGTAATTTGTGATCCAAAGGTTTATATATCTCCTGAAGACCATGCCAAATTCTAAGAAAATCGGTGACGATGATGTCCAATGGTCAGTTGAGTTGGTGTGACGGAAGCTTCAACTGAGAGGGCATTTATATTTTTATTCATTACCAATATTTTGATAGGAATACACAATTCAGATCTAAACTCTGGAAATTGGTCCCACTTTTGTTCCAAGATACAAGTTCCATTTTTGAGTCTTTGGAAGGATTCGCCCCGGGTCAAACAGTGGACCTGTCACTTACGATACGGGCGCTCTACCAAAAGGCCACCACAGAGTGATTAAGGCTTGAGTGAAACTCACACAACTTGAGTGAAAGTCACTCAACTTGAGCGGAAGTCACACAGCTTGATTTATACACTCAAGTTGAGTGAAAGTGACACAGCTTGAGTTAAACGCACATACTTTGAGTGGAAGTCATTCAACTTGAGTGGAAGTCACTCAACACGAGTATAAGTCACTCAACATGAGAAGAAGTCACTCAACTTGAGTAGGCGTCAATCAACATTAGTGAGAATTAACCTGTTCTCACGATTGTCCTGCATTTAGAATACAAATATACAGGAGGAGAGTGACCTCGATAACGATATCGGCGACAAGCATTCTGTAGATCAATATTTCCACATATATTATTCATGCCATCCTCAGAAATGGTGGTTCCATGGGTATATAAGTTTCACGGAACCGGCGGGTTGTACATATCTAGGTCAAAAGCTTTCTGAAATTTAGGTCATTGAAATTTGACCTAATGTCCATCATCTACGATTTTCAAACGGTCCACAACTATGGCACATAGAAAGGTGATTCTTGCATCATATGTTTTTCCACATTTTTTACCTTTGACCTTTTCTCATTTCCCAGGTTACCCCATATTGAGGCGTTTACTCCATCAGACGTCCACGATGTTCATCCATTAACATCAGGTGGACTGTTTGAGCTGATCTGGGATCACAGCTACCGAGCTAGCGTATTTCATTCCGCTTAAGCCGGTGCTAGGGGCCGTGTGGATACTTCATAGTCTCCACATGAACCCCTGCAATAAAAGCGCGGCTGAGATACTAAGGCAACGTCCGAGAATCCACCATAGCCTCGGGTCTTAATGGCAGATGCCTAGGGTTGCTTTCCTATAGAGTCATATGGTTACTTTTTAGTCGACAGACGTCGTCAATTTTTCACACCTCTTGCATATCGCTCCAACATAATCTCTTAAAATATATACATTTAGTTCTCATAATCATGAAATATAGGTCACATGTAGCCTGCTATTTAAACAACCATTTCTGAAAAATTCGGGGACGATGATGTATAATGGTATTATATATTTTCCTCATATAAATGCCTTTTCCACTGAAGCGATCCCCCTATTTGTCTCTTTTCCTATACTATACAGAGAACTCCCTGATGTGCCCTTTTGGAGTGAAGGCGAATCACCCCTCAATAAATCCTGGCTACGGCCCTGATTAACGAGTCGGTCATTATTTTGTCCTGTGAGCATACTTCGATAGCAAGCGTCAGATATGACATTCAATATTCAGCCCTCGCCTATAAAATATTTTCCGCGTTAATAAAGGAAAGACACATTTCGTATGACAGCGCCAATTCCAAATGTGTATGAAATAAAAATAAAACTATAAACTTTTTTCAATAATTTCAGCAAGATGTTCTATACGCAAAATCCTAATCAGTGACTATTATTCTATATCCAAATGAATTCCAAGTCGTTCCAGAGTGTGTATTGCAGATACGCTTTCATTGTGACTGTTCCTTTGAACACCATGGAGATATAAAACACATGGTATTTAAACGGCTGTCGCGGTCTGCAGACAGACGAGTAAAGGGTCTTGTAACTCATATATATTCTTTCTCAACACTCTATATCATTACCTGTTCTAGTATTCACTAAATCAATGGTTTATTACACAACTTCAAATATAGAAGTATAAGGTTAACAGAGAATGGATGCGCTAATATAGCACAAATACAAAAGATATGATGACATAAAGCTACCAAGAAGTGATTTGTATACCAACATAGTGTTATGACAAGAGAAATTTAATGAAGAAACATGTTCACTGTTTAAATATTGTCGCCATAATTTTTTTTCTATGCCACTCTCATATCTACACTTGTTCTCTGTTCCAATTTTATTTAATTTTCAATAATGTGTTTATATTTGTACATAAATTTGTAGGTCTGGTAGTTTCATCGTGTTAGTCTATTGCTGCGTTTGACCCCCACAACTTCAAACAATTAAACCCGGCAATTATGACGCAACTTACCGAGGAAGTGACCGTTTCTTGCTGAGGAGTCAGAAGTTGACTTTGGCTTAAATTTAAAAGAAGTTGATTTCATCTGCATACCAATACTTATTTGTCTCTTTGAAAGAGTAAGAAAGGCGTAAATTGTGATATTTTCTACCCGAATACCTTCTCTGAAAATGCGTCAAAGTGCGTAAACTGAAGCGCGAATTTTCCAAATTTCCCGGGGGAGGACCACCGAATCCCCCGTTTCGAGGGAGGAGAACCACACCACTGATTTGTCCCTCTCCCATTTTGAATTGCTTCCGCTGCGCATGTCACCAATGTATTATATCTGTACAGTACACAAATTTTATTCGCCTCTAGTCAATCATTATAACTAATCAGTACCGTATCCTACATATCACACACATGTATTGACATGTGTGTCCCATCTAGCTTTCACTTACGCCGAATAAATCGTTAGCCAAGTGTCTATGTATGTCCTTTGTATATTTCATATATGCGATATTTATTGTGCTATTTTATCTTGCTCAAATGGATAATTGATATCAGAGCGCATTCAGTAACAAGGAAGCAAATCTCACTCACCGGTCTCTATGTGTGGACCTGCCAGCCGAACGAGGGGAATTCATGATGAGGTTACACTCGATATGTCTGTTATTTTCTTAGGGTAAGTTTATCTATTTATTAAACGGTACATTTCTCCACATTGCGCTTGCACTCATTTTCGTGGACGTTTACTTCTCGGAATATTAGGAAAACAGCACACATGTATCTATCTATTGACGAGACTCGGTATCTCCATACAAAGAGTAGTATTCAGGTCTTTATTTACACTTATAACGTCTAATAATGGTGCGGTTCAGCCAACATTTTTGTAGGTCAGAATGTGGTACTCAGTGCAATATATTACTAAATACAAGTACTGCACGATATATATTTCACGTTGGAAATCACTTCAGAAAAGCATTTGTTGCGACGTTCAAGCTTACAAGATGAGATTCAGAACTTGTCTACAGTGTTGGAACCGCCTGGCGCTGGGCCAATGTCTGACTGGTGGTCAAAAACTACTAAAACACAGCCCAAAAATGTTGTAAATTATGGAAGACGGTAGCGGCCACTCGCCTTCTCGCATACTCGCCCTGTATTTTTCTGACACGAGAAGTCGTGATGTCGAGAACGCGAGGCGAGAGGTCGAGAACGCGAGGCGAGAAGTCGAGAACGCGAGGCAAGAAGTCGAGGCGAGAAGTCGAGATTGCGAAGCGAGAAGTCGAGAACACGAGGCCAGAAGAAGGCGAGCATGCGAGAATGGACGGATTCTCGCGTTCGCGACTTCTCGCTTTCTCGCGCTTTAAAGAACAAGGCGAGAAGTCGAGAAGGCGAGCATGCGAGAATGGACGGATTCTCGCGGTCGCGACTTCTCGCCCTGTTAAAAAAGGCGAAAAGTCGAGAAGGCGAGCATGCGAGAATGGACGGATTCTCGACTTCTCGCGTTCTGGCCCTTTTCAGATTAGGCGAGAAGGCGAGAAGGCGAGAACATCCTCGACTTCTCGCCTTCCGGTCTCTTCGATCATGCGTATAAGAGACCGGAAGGCGAGAAGTCGGTCTTCTCGCCCTTAAATGTCTTGTAAAAGTGGACACTCGATCAAAATCTACGGGTAACAACAGGAAGTTGCCAGTTGCCAGCCCTAAACCTACATAATGCTACAGCTTTACTGAAAGGAAATTTGAGCATATAATCGTCCAGACGCTTCTTTGGTGTAAACTGTTTGTACAACACATAAACTGAGCTCTCTCCCATTTCTGGGAATGTCGATCAGTCAGTCTTTGCTTGACAGTATCATTCAGCCAATTCAAACTTCTAAAGTTTTGATTTAGCCAAATGTAATTCAGCCCACAGGATTCAAATATTGCTTTAACAATAACCATTTGGAAGAAAAGACATCTGAATTATGAAAATGAAACAGAGCCTCATATACAGCGCTGGAGTACTCAGCTTGTGTGTCTAATAAGAGGGTACCCCCGAATTTAACCATACGCAGATTAATTTTAATACTAAGAGAGGATTTGCCAAATTCACCGATTATCTGTGCAATAGGCGTGCGAGTACCGAGTTTCATTATGAATTTGAGATACATAACTTGCAATTTTTCAATGATCTGGACATTTTTAAAACCCCAGACATCACATAAATACAACAAAATAGGTATAATCATATACTCAAAAAGATTTAATTGAACATCAACTGCCAGATCTAGACATATATTTCTTTTTATGATAGCAAACATAGCCTTTCTAGATTGTTCAAACAGGTATTTCCGACATTGATGGGAGTTACCATTGTAAAAACAACAAAATGCCAAGATATTTTTTTACTGTCAACAATTTCGAGCTACTCGTTAAAAAGGTGGAATGAAAAGTTTCCGTATTTAGCTTTACGCTTGCTGAAGATAACTATCTTAGGTTTTTGACAGTTTATTTGCAACTTCCAGGTTTCACGAAAACCTAACAAATTGTTCAGTGTGGATTGAAGGTCTTCCGCATTGACCCATATCAACACGGTATCGTCTGCATACAAGAAAAGTAATAACTTGATGTAAGAAGTTCCCTTGTTGGACCACCATCCTTGACAACACATGATTTAATCCTATGATACATCTTAAAAATAACACGTATAATTTTCCCATCAATTCCACTTTTAAGAAGTTCCACCCAAAGCCCTGGACACCGTACAGTATCGAAGTTTTTTTTAATAGTCGATAAAAGCACAGAAAAATTTCTTCCCTTGACTAAGGCAGAGATCTATAACAGGCTTACTAAGAACACATGGTCTGACGTACGGTACTGTGTTTTTCTGGGGTTTTTTGGGGGGGTTTGTTTTTTTTTTTTTTTTTTTTTTTTGCAGCGGTTCTGAACAGGAAACTGATCATGCGTATAAGTGATCGGAAGGTGATAAGTCGAGAATGTTCTCGCCTTCTCGCCTAATCTGAAAAGGGCGAGAAGTCGAGAACGCGAGAATCCGTCCATTCTCGCATGCTCGCCTTCTCGACTTATCGCCTTTTTTAAAAGGACGAGAAGGCGAGAAGTAGCGAACGCGGGAATCCGTCCATTCTCGCATGCTCGCCTTCTCGACTTCTCGCCTTTTTCAAAAGGGCAGGAAGGGGCGGGAAGGTGAGAACGCGAGAACGCGAGAACGCGAGAATCCGTCCATTCTCGCATGCTCGCCTTCTCGACTTCTCGCCTTTTTTAAAAGGGCGAGAAGTCGCGAGAATCCGTCCATTCTCGCATGCTCGCCTTCTCGACTTCTCGCCTTTCTTAAAAGGGCGAGAAGGCGAGAAGTCGCGAACGCGAAAATCCGTCCATTCTCGCATGCTCGCCTTCTCGCCTTCTCGCCTTCTCGCCCTTTTTTTAAAGGGCGAGAAGGCGAGAAATCGAGAACGCGAGAATCCGTCCATTCTCGAATGCTCGCCTTCTCGACTTCTTGCCTTTTTGCCACAAAGCAAAGACGAGAAGGCGAGAAGTCGAGAAAGATCTCGCCTTCTCGCCTCGCAATCTCGACTTCTCGCCTCGCGTTCTCGACTTCTCGCCTCGCAATCTCAACTTCTCGCCTCGCGTTCTCGACTTCTCGACTTCTCGTGTCAGCAAATTACAGTCGAGTATGCGAGAAGGCGAGTGGCCGCTACCGTCTTCCATAGTAAATCCCCCCATATTCGCCGCCACACATGACCCACCAGGTCAGGTACATGTAGTCTGTCTTTCTTTTTAAATCAGCATACCAGTTTTCCGGGATACGACGGGCAGAAATTAGGTCATTCCTCCCGACACAATCGCAGCGAATATGGGAGGAGGGCAATCAAGTTTGTGCAGAGTTTTTCCCTTAAGATTTTAAAAAGTTTGTTTGGATATATTTTAGTGTTGTATATTATATCACAAACCATTTCTTGCCCAGTCAGGTATAATGAACAACCAATTCCACCAAGGGTTATTAAAAACTTATAGTCCAATAATATCAGTGGTGTATTTTTACCTACAAATAGTCAGATTCCAGTAATATTGCAGTGGTCAAACCAGAAATAAATAAGCATATACAGGTGCAACTGTAAAGGTCATACTTCAGCAAGTTCTAAAGTTACGAACATTCGCATAAGGGGGATGTTTTCCTTAATACTTGGACAGTGAGCAACTTCTTATAATATTTCCAGTCAAAAGATAATTTTTGGCGTGTTGATTTGTACACTTACTGACGCTTAAAGACAGACAGGGAGTCGTCTGTTCTCAAATAAACTTGTATTAAACTCCAAAACATGCAGAATTACAACACAATCTGCAACACGTCGTTCTGTCTCGACTCACTGCGTCTCGCGCCAACTGACGTCACACCCAGTTACCGTAAAACACCAAATGTTCTACCCACAACTCCTCCCCTCTAAGAGATTAAACAGTTCAAGTGGAGTGTTGCATATATGAAACTGTGCCAACGACTTATAATAGCTAGCTTGAATAATTTTAAGGAAATAAAGTTCATGTCTGGATTATTTAGTAATCACTTAACTCAATATTAGATCCACGATTTACTCAATCTGTAGGAATCGGACTGTCCATATGAATAATTCTATACGAAAGTCACTAAAATCATTACTATTCAATTAATATAGACTACTAGAGTCCTACGACTAATTGACACAACTGAAGTCTTGCATTTAAGATTACTTCAGTCATTGTTACTCAGCGTTATCTGAGACAATCAAGTCCATGTTAACACTGATACTTTGTCGATGGTGTTTGTCACCTTTGTACACGCGAACAAAGTCACCGTAGAGCTTTGTGACAGTGAAGCCATATTCGAAATGTTTCTTTCTGAATTTAGGTCCATTCGGTACCTTGCGTGCGACACGTTGGTTGACTGTTAATAGTCGATCCACTCTTTTATCAGAGAATTCCTGTCATTTATACTTCGCCTCGACCTGTCGATCATGGCAGTAGTCCCAAACCTCACGTACATCCGTCTCCTCCTCCCTTCCTGGAGAAGTGTCAGAAATCAATCGGTCAATTGGGCTAGACCGACCGAACATCGAGTAAAACGGGTAAATTCCAGCTGTTCGATTCGAGACAGCATTGTGTGCAGCTACGATATCCGGGAGAACTGTAACCCAGTCGTTTTCGCGATCTGCAGTTTTCACCAGCGATTCCTTCAAGGTACGATGGGGTTGATCTACTGGGTTTGCTTGCGGCCAAGTCACCGGTGTATAATGGCACTCAATGTTACATTTTGCACAGTAGTCCACGAAAGCCCGAGACGTGAACGCAGAGCCATTGTCGGAATGGAGTTTCTGCGGTGGGCCAAATATCGAAACCAGACGGTCCAAAATCGACATGGCGCTCGTTGTCGTAGCGGGGCGCAGGAACCACGCGAGAACAAATCGGGACAAATCATCCTTGTAGGTGAAAATATACTCATAGCCCGCTGCTGTTCTTGGCAATGGCCCGACAAAGTCACAATGGGCGAGATTCCACGGGCGATGAGCCGTTTCCGTGAAACCAAATTTGCATTTGGGTATATCATGTGGGCCTTCAAGGCAGTTAGTGCATTTCGAAATCCATTCCTTGACTTCTTTCAGTCTGATGCTAACTCTAGAGCTCTAGTAGCTCCGAAGTGGCCTATGTCTTGGGCCTTGCGAATAATCTCCTTCCTGGCTATGGAAGCCGTCTGTGTGCGCATCATATCTAAAACAGGTAAGTCGATATCTGTGTCCTCAATAGAAGCGCGACCGCATGAGCACATCACTGATTGTGTTGTCCTGTCCCTTGACATATTCGATATCGTACTTGTAGTCGGCAAGTTGTAGGTTCCAGCGGGCAAACTTTTGGTGATTTGGAAGTGTTTATGAATGCGAGCGGACGATGGTCAGTTCGAAGCACAAATTTACGACCATACAGGTACTCTCGAAACTTCCTGACGATCAAATCAGTGCCAATGCCTCACGATGAATGGTGGAGTAGTTCGTTCTGTTTTGTTCAACTTTTTTCACACATAGCATATCGAACGCTAATGCCGGTTGCATCTGCTTGTAAGAGCACTCCCGCCAGTCCTGTTCCGCTCGAGTCAGTTTGAACAATGAACGACGGAGAATCTGCATCGAAAGTTGGGCGTTTCAATAATGGAGGTGAAGCTAGGAGGGAGCGTAGCTTGCCAAATGCTGCTTGAGCACTATCTGTCCACCAGTAGCATTTCGATTCCACTATTTTGCTCAAAGGGAGAGCCACGTCACTGTAGTTGGGAATAAAGCGCATAAAGTATGCACACAGTCCAAGAAAT